>JAKCPI010002411.1:0-92139 GCA_023213315.1 Euborellia annulipes | reverse complement strand
TTTGGGAAGAATCAAGAAGTTTTTGCATAATGTCATCCGGAGATTCACGATGTGTCTTCACTAAATCCAGGATTTTTTGAATATGATTCTGGACATTGAAGAAGATCTAAAACAAGTTTGAGATTGCAGAATATTTGCAACAGGTTCTATTAAAGCGGAATATTTAGCTATAATACAGGTAGAGATAATAAATGCACGGTTTCGTGGCAACACATTGCAGCTGAAAGGCTGTTTTTCTTGTAGAGGCGTTTCCTTCAATACTCAATTTTTCTAGGCCCTGCACCAATTTCTACAAAATTATTTCTAAAAATAAAAATACTTTTGTATTTCTGAGTCCACCTTGTCTCGCAAAAGACGGTATATTTGGAATGTCCATTTTCTTCTTAAAACAGATTCTCTAAAAAAGTTTATAATATCTTTTATAGTCGACACTGTGTTACGTATTGCTGAGACACAATTAAGATCATTCACAACTAGGTTCAACCGATGGCTTGAACAATGAAAAAATAGAGCTTTTGTATTTTTCTCTTATGATTTTTTGGACTCCTCCAACTTTCCCTGCCATTGTTGCACATCCATCGTATCCTTGTCCGACACATTTTTGTGGATCTAGTTCTGCTCTCTGTAAAAATGTCTCTATTGTATCTGCTATTGTCTTTGCATCCATAGCCCTTAATTCTTCGAAACCAAGAAATTGCTCTAATATAGTCATTTTTTCTTCATCAAAATATCTTATTCCTATAGAGAGTTGTTCTCTACCAGAAATATCGGCAGTTTCGTCCACTAATAAAGAATAAGCATTTGATTTTTTAATATCCCTGAGAATCAAAGCTCTAACTGCATTTCCGCACAAATTAATTAATTCATTTTGGATTTGGGGTGACATGTAGGTAGCATTTTTTTTACCTTCACTCAGTCTTTTTAAGTCACTATCGCCACATTCAATTCTCATTTTTATCATATCTTCAAAAACCCCTTCGTGTAAGCCTTTACCCCTTAAGGGTAAATCGTGAACTCCGCAAAAGATTAAGGTCGAGATGATAGATGTTAGAACTTTTCTGTTTTCTTCTATTAATTTTTGGTGGCCAGATACCATTTGGATATCAACAGGTATTTCATCCAAAAAGGATTTTGCTGCTTTAGTTGCTGCCAAATGCCACCTGCTTTGGGCATGGCTTTTACAATTATCATGAATATATTTGTAGCGAATGAAAGGTCTTATAATGAAGGAACCCAAGACTCCCTGAACAGTTTTTGGACAAAAAATTACACAATACAGGCAGAAGGCTCCCTTTAGATGTTTAGAATAAAGTAGCCATGGAGAATATTGTTCAAGCCATCTGTATTGAAATTTTCTTTTAAGATGCTTGGCATCTTCAGCAAAGTCATAATTTGGCGAAGGTTTCCAAGGACGCTTTAAAACTTCCATTTGTTGTGCAGTGGTCATATGGGATTTTTTTCCCACCCATTTCCCAATGTCATTTTCGCAGAACTCCTCCTCCTCTTCTTCCTCCTTGTGAGATGTTGAAGTCGAAGGACACTGCTCAGGTTCAGAATGCTTCTGAAAACATTCTATATTTTTAAACTCACTCTCTCTCTCATTTTCTTCTTGTTTCTTTTTGATAGAGGCTGAAAGGAAAAAAAAATTATTTTAAACTATATATAGGCTATATGTTTTTTCTAATTAGGGAATCGAATAGACCCAAAGTAAACTGAACTGATAAGAGAACCTAACCGAACTGATTCAGAACCGACACAAATCCAAAAAAAAAAAAATCTAAATCAAATTTGTAAGTGTTTGGATCTCAGTTTCAAGGTTGGTTAATATCGATAATAAACGGGCCAGTAGTGTACTTAATTTTAATTATTAGATAAATGTAGGGACACGAAAAAAGTATCAATACTTTTGTTTCGATACTAGTACGTATTTTTTTTTTTTTTACTCGATATTTTTTTTTTTGATACTTTACTCATATGAGTAAACAGTATGTACTAAATTTAAAAGTGCGCAAATATTAAATAGAAATGTCAAATTATAAACTAAATAATAACACTTGTCGGCAAGGTTTTATTCACAAGAATTCTGATTAGAGAATCTAGTACATTTTTTTATACTGATGTAAGAGATGTATTTAGAATTTTTCCATCAGGCACAATTTTAGAGAAAAATAAATTTTAATAGAAAATGTGCTCTAAAACGGCACTTATTTTGAATTTTCAAGATTTTTTTTTAAACTTAAAAAATTCGATTTTTCTACACTTTTAGTAGTTTGCGGCAAGTCCAAATGATCTCCGATTGGGCCTAAACTTCAAATTTATATGTATTAACACTATCTGCATATTTTTAAAGAGTGTAGCCTTAAAAAAATCATGAAAGTGCAAAATAAAATCTGTTTAGAGCACATTTTCTATTAACATTTATTTTTCTCTATATCTCTAAAACTGTGCCTGATAGGGAAAAACTGAAATATTTGAATTTATGAAAAATACTTTTGGAATCTCATATCTATATTCTTGTGAAAGAAAAAAATGTTCATTTTTGTCGACCAGTGAAATTGGACAGACTTTTATTTTGGCGAAATCCGTATTTTGGTTGAGAAATTCATGTCCTCCTGGTGTTCATTACTTTGAGGAAAATGGCATACCAGTATACCACATTGATCTTCCGTTGGGCCCTTTAAACGACGTCAGTAGCCTAAGATGCCGAAAAAATTTAAAAAAAAAAGGAAAAATACTCGATACCTACTGGTATCGATACTTTCCTTTCGATACGATACCAAGTACAAGTAGCTATATTTTTTTTCGATACCACATCCCTATATATATTAATATATAAATATTGCGGATTCAGCCCCCTGAGGCCTTTGGAAAGTGACCAAGCTCAATAGCTCATTTCGATAATCAAAATTCTCTAAAAATAATAATTAATTTTACATAATATACTCACTTGATTGCTCCTTCTTAAAAAAATCACTAATTAATCGGTTACGTTTCATTTTTTTTTTAACGAACTAAACTTCTAAATGTAAAATAACACTTTTCAAAATATTAAGTAGTACTCAATTTTAAATTTTTAAAATAAAATGTTTTGTTCTTTATATAGAATATGTTTTCAAATATTTGCAGGAAATAATTCATTTACCAAATGAAATATGGTCACAAAACTTTTAGATATAATTTATTTAGTTTTAAAATTGTTTTTATATATAAAAGTTTTTTTAACTCCAATTTAAGAAAATATTTTTTGTTTGAATTGTAATAGGCCTATATGTAATAAAAAAATTTTAACAAATTATTTATTTAAAAAATATATTTTAGTAAAAAATTATTTCCTCATAAAATATTATTAAGGTGCGCGTCTCGGGGTGCTAATTTTGGGACTTTCCAGCTGCCACAATTTTGAAGCTATCGACCTCAAATTTTTTTTAAATTAAAGCTATTTAAAATATCTACAACTTATAGAAGTCCTTTTTTTGATTTTCGAAAAAAAAAATTTTTTTTTTAGATTAATCGCATTAAATAAAATATATTTTAAAAAAAGGAGCTCTATAAGTTGTAGATAATTAAATTAGTAATCATTGTGTTAAAGAATAATTAAATTTTTGCCTTTAATTAATTAGCTGGAAAGTCTAGAATTAAATGGAACAAGTTACGTGTTTTCCAATGGGGGAACACTAACGCCATCTGGTGCCGCCTCGAGTCAATCGTGCTTTAACGGTTTTTCGAGACGCGCACCTTAAATAAGCTCATTAAAAAAAAATTCCCAATGGGAAAGATAGGCCTATATATATATATATATATATATATATACGTATATATATATTTAGAACAAGCCAGGCCCCCGAGTTTGGCGTAGAGGTTAGCGTGCCTACCTCCTATACCAAATGTCGCGGGTTCGGACCCAGGCAGTCCGATGATTTTATTTAAGCCATTTAGATACCAGATGGCTTAAATAGAAATGCCTGAACTCCAAGTTGATATATTAATTACAACGGTTATCGTCAAAGTCTTATATGGCCTAAGTTGCCGAAAAGACTGTGTGAATGAGAAAAAAAGTGTGAATGTTTAAAAAAAAAAAAAAAAAAAAAAAATAGAACAAGCCAGGGGGGCAATGGCCCCCCCCTGCCTCCCCTGGCTACGCCCATGCAAGTTTTATTTTATTCCCATTAAAAAATAAACCACCCCTAACCTAAAATCATCCTAATAAGTTGCTGAATTTTTGATACTGATGATTTTTTAATTATTTATTTTTTTACTAAATATCAATCATAGGATAATTATAAAGTGGGGGAAAAGAATATAATAGATTTTAAGTGAGAAAGCGAGAACAAGGTGGAGAGAAGTGGAAAATTTTAGTTTTTTTAAGAAAGCAAAGTAGAGTATAGCTTTAAATGATAATCAAATATTATAAAATGAGGGTTTTTTTTATACACGAGATTTGAAAAGAGAGAACCTTTCCCAAGAAATGATGAGATTCGAGTAAAGGCGGGTATTTAGCTTAGCTTGAAATGGGGAATTAATACAATTTAAATTATAATTTTTCCCTCAATTCATTCAGATAATGGATTATTAAAAAATATGTTTTTTTTTTTTAATTAAATAGCCTACTTGATTTGTTTCTAATTGGAAAGGTATAATTCGTTTTTGTCCAATTTTCTTAAGGGTTTGTTTCTTTTTGATAATTTTTTTTTATTTTAACAAATTTTTCTATTTAAAAAAAAAATTGAGTGATTTTTATGGAAAAAAATAGATAAGTATATATTCAAGTAATTTGCCCCCTCCATCCCTCTTGACATATTTAATTATTAATTGATAAAGGGATGAACTATTGAGAAGTTTATTAGAAGAATTAAGATATTTTGAAATTGTCTGTTCTTTTAAATGATAAAGAATTTTATATAATTTATTTGAATCAGTGGCTATTTTAACCCACCACCTCAAAAAAAAAAAAAAAAAACACCCCTATTACTACAGTACACCAATCGAAGAGAAAAAATCTTTTTTATTAGCTTAGACAAAAAGTACTTTCAAATTAAAAACAAATCAAGTACGCAGCTAGTTTAAAAAAAAATTATTTTTTATATACTGTAGATAAAAAAAAATATTTAATATATTATCTGAATGAATTGAAGAAAAAATTCTAATTTTAATTATAATATTTCAAGAGGAGACGATAAACAAACAAACCCATAGCACGGAAAATGAATAAACTCAGAAAATAGAAAAAATTCTAAAGGGAACCAAGGGCGGATCCAGAGGTGTTTCTCGGGGGGGGGGGGGGGGTAATCTGGTATGACTCGTCGCACAGCACACTATTTTTTTTTTAATTTCGGTAATTTAAAAGCGCATTCTGTACTTGTTTACCAGAATATAAATACACATCAAATTTTTAAGTATTAATTTTAAAAATTTTACATTAAAAATATTTTTTTTTGCGAAAAAAAGGAATTTTTTTCCAATCTCGGGGGGAGGGGTAATTACCCCCTTTACCCCCCCCCCTTGTATCCGCTCTTGAAGGGAACGCATCCTCGTCATTTCGATTGATCATAGCGTAAAAAAATTTTTTTTTTAAATCGTCCGAATTGATGAAATTTAAGAATTTCTATTTTCATTTATTTAATAATAATTTCTTATTAAATATTATAGGAGAACTAAATTCTCAGTTAGAAGGGTGGGTGGGTGAAAGGGATAGAAAGTAATACATTTGCTTAAAAGAAAAAATAAAAAATAATAATAATAATTTTCTATTAAAATTTAGTTTTTGAAGAAAAATACTGTTTTGTTTATAAGAAGGGGTGATTTCCACCCTTTATCACCCTTCCCCTGGGTTACACGACTTCATCATAGTGTTATATTTAAAAATTGGATAATTTTATAAGTATATTTTAAGAGAGAAAAAAAAATTGAAAATAGAAATTTAATTCATTATGCAAATGAGATATGAAAAGAATCATTACCGAAATAATAAGATGACCAGACGGGGAGTAACAAGTTTAGGGGATGAACGTCTTATTTGCACATATAACACAATATAAAAAAAAACTAAACACACGAGAGAGAAGGACATTGAGAGAGGATCCCAAATGACTGAGTCGTGTCTCGTCTCGAATAGAACTGACAGACAGGCAACCAGCAAACAAGCAGACATCGATCAATAGAGAAATAGCAATGCTCAGAGAAACGCCAAGAAAAAAAAATTATCAAATTAATTCTCTATTTATAAAAATTCCATTCACTTGCAAACTAACGGGGTTTTATTCCGTTGGGAATAAATTCGAAATTAAATAACTATTAAAAGACTCCCTTTATTTACCCACCCTTTAAACCCACCCCTAATAAAATAAAATACTTTCAAGTGTTATTTTTTGTATTTATTTATTTATTAGGGATAAATTCGAAGTGAAATAATTTTTAAAAGACTCTATTTACCCACCCCTATTATCAATAAATAAAAATTTTTTTATGCGTTATTTTCTGAATTGATAACTAATTTAACCCACATCCTCCAGAACCATCCTTATTTCTACATTTAATAACCAACCAAAGATAAAAAAATATTTTTTTTTGATTAGTCAAAAAGGAATTATTATATCTTACCCATTAGAAACAAATCAAGTTGGTAGTTTAAAAAAAATTATTTTGGTTTAGTTTTGAAAAATATTTAAATTGAATATTAAATGATCGCAATAGTTTCTCTCTATATGGAGGCGAGCGTGGCTTATCGGATAAGCTGAGGCTTAGTAATACGAGGTAAAATGTCACTCGAGTTCGAACCCAACTTGCCGAGTAAATAACTAAAATAAGTAAAACTAAATATGAACGATTGTTCTCAGCGCTAGTGGGTAATTAAATATTTATGAATAGAAAGAATTTAATCATTGCCATCCCTATAGACCTATTTCTATAGACCTAATTTAGAAAGCAGATAATTTTTTTAAATTATTATTTGAAGTATTATTCTATGTTAGAATCATCCCATACAGAATTAAAATTTGTAAGAAGAAATTTTTGAATTTTATATTTTTTCCTAATCAAGCAAGTTGATTTGTTATTAAAACACTTTGGCAAAAATAATGAAAAAAATTCGAATCCCTCTCAAAAAGGAATCTGTTAAAAGCAATTTCAAAGGGGCGGGAGGGGGGGGGGGACTTCTATATAATCAAATATAAAATGAGGGAGGAATTTTCTAGGACTATCAGAGATGTGAACCCGATTACACCCTATATAAACACAATATAAGAGAAGCTAAACACGTTTCAGGGAATCTTTCAAACGAACTGACTCCAGGATCAACAAGAAAGCAACTGACTGACGACTCGTGGTAGCAGTTTGTGCTCCGAGTTTCCAAAAATAAATAAATATTAAAGCAATTCTTTTTTTTTCGATTATTTTTTTAAGCACATTACATTATTAAAGACTAAGACAGACAAGTTTTATTTTATTCCCATTAAAAAATAAACCACCCCTAACCTAAAATCATCCTAATAAGTTGCTGAATTTTTGATACTGATGATTTTTTAATTATTTATTTTTTTACTAAATATCAATCATAGGATAATTAGACTTACCATGGCACCTAGTGAGAGAGTGACTCGAAAAGTGCGCTGAGAAGGGGATGGAGAAGGTCGATGTTGGCGGATGAAGGCAACTTGTAGCAATAGCCACGCCTGTAAAAAATAAAAATTATTATTTTTTCTTATTAAATATGATTCGTGTGTTTGTGTGTAGAAAAAAGGAGTTTACATAAAAATAAAAAATAATATTGATAAATGATTTTTTTTACACTTATTTTTAAGGAAAAATATTAATGATATTAAAGATGTCCACCCTATTACACCCTCTGGTTTGTAGTTTTTAGACAAAGGATAATTTTATAAATATGTTTTAAGAAAGAAAAAATATAAAAATAAAATGTTAACCCTTTATCCAAGAGAAATATTCAAATTATAAATACCTTTTAATTGTGGAGAGGGGGTGCGTGTGACGTTTTATTCTCACAAACAGAATCGCACTGGAGAAGAGGCACTTTGCAGAGAGATGAGTTCCATCGACTGGCCCCTTGGCCCCTTTGACGCAGAAGGATTTGCTCCCCTTCTGAAACAAAGAAATATTTTTTTTTTAATCCTCTTCTATCATCATATTTTAAATATTCAATAAAGATTATTTTATTAAATAATTGTTTTATTTTCCCGTAATCCTTTCCATTCCCAAGTTTAAATATAAAAGTATGTTTATCGGATATTGAGCTTAGCTTGAAATGGGGAATTAATACAATTTAAATTATAATTTTTACCTCAATTCTTTCAGATAATGGATAATTGAAAAATAATATTTTTTAAAATTAAGTACTTGATTTGTTTCTAATTTGAAAGGTATAGGGCCTAATTCTTTTTTGTCTAATTTTCTTAAGGGTTTGTTTCTTTTTGGTATTTGTTTATTTTTTTTATTTTAACAAATTTTGCCTTTTAAAAAGAAAATTTAGTGATTTTTATGGAAAATTTTATAGAAAAAGAACAGATAAGTAAATATTCAAGTAATTTGCCCCCCATCCCTCTCGACATTTTGAATTGTTAATTGATAAGGGATGAAGAATGGAGAAGTTTATTAGAAAAAAAGAGATATTTAGAAATTATCTGTTCTTTAAATTAAATGATAAAGAATTTTATATAATTTATTTGATTCAATGGCTATTTTAACCCACCACCTTCAGAAAAAAACACCCCTATTTCTACATTACATAATCAATCGAAGAGTAAAAATCTGAAAAAATTAGCGTAAAAACAAATTAATAAACAATACTTTCTCTCTATATATATTTCATATATAGGGTAAGAGAAAGTGAAAATCATCCGAATTGTTTAAACTTATAATTAGAGGGGGCGAGTGGAGAAAATAATTAAGAAAAGAATGTATTCAGACAGTGAAAAAAAATTCCACCTCCAAAAATTAGACTTAGTACTATACTATTGACGAAAAGTAAAAGTTTAAGAATTTCTATTTTCAATTATATAATAATTTCTTATTAAATATTATAGGCGAATTAAATGTTAGGCGAGTGAAGGGTGAGTAGGGAACGAGAGAAATCCATTTGCTTAAATGTAAACATTTCACAAAAAAAAAAAATAATTTTCTATTTTCAATTTCATTTTTAAAGAAAAATACTATTAGAAGGGATGATTTACACCCTTTCTCACCCTCCACCTGGGGTACACGATTCCATTATAGCGTTGTATTTAAAAATTGGATAATTTTATAAGTATATTTTAAGAGAGAAAAAAAAATTGAAAATAGAAATTTAATTCATTATGCAAATGAGGTATGAAAAGATTCATTACCGTAATAATATGATGACCAGACGGGGAGTAAATGAGTTAAACGTCTTATTTGCACACACAATATAAAAAAAACTACACACGAGAGAGAGATTGAGAAAGAAGCCCAAACGACTGACTCTTG
The DNA here is from genome assembly GCA_023213315.1 of Euborellia annulipes. Lineage (NCBI taxonomy): Eukaryota > Metazoa > Arthropoda > Insecta > Dermaptera > Anisolabididae > Euborellia > Euborellia annulipes. The sequence goes on along the minus strand of JAKCPI010002411.1, from coordinate 82,683 downwards.
GCCCAACTCGAATACAAGTAAAGCCTGACAGACAGGCAACCAGCAAACAAGCAGACATCGATCGATAGAGAAATAGCAATGCTCAGAGGAGCGCCCAAGAAAAGAAATAATTCTCTATTTATAAAAATTCCATTCACTTGCAAACTAACGGGGTTTTATTCCGTTGGGAATAAATTCGAAATTAAATAACTATTAAAAGACTCCCTTTATTTACCCACCCTTTAAACCCACCCCTAATAAAATAAAATACTTTCAAGTGTTATTTTTTGTATTTATTTATTTATTAGGGATAAATTCGAAGTGAAATAATTTTTATAAGATTCAATTTATTTACCCACCCCTATTATCAATAAATAAGCGTTATTTTTTGAATTTTTGGTATAATTTCAATAGCCTACTGTTGAATTAATTTCCCATTAACACCCACATTCACACAGTCTTTTCGGCAACTTAGGCCATTTAAGACTTTTATTAATATATATTTATTCGGGAGTCCAGGCATTCTTATTTAAGCCATTTGGTATCAAAATGGCTTAAATAAAATCCTCGGATTGCCTGAGATACGAACCCGCAACTCTTGCTATATAAAGCCAGCACGCTAGCCACTACTCCAAGCCCAAGGAGGTTGAATTAATTTGTAAAATTGATTGTTTAATAATTATTTTTTTTATTTTTAAAAAGAAAATCGAATGATTTTAATGGAAATTTTTTATATTATTATTATTATTATTATATTATATATTGAAAATAATTTGCCCCCTACATCTCCCGCGGCATAATTAATAATTAATTGACTTAAATAAATTAATTGATTGAATTAAAAGGGATGAAAAATTGAGAGGTTTGTTGGATTAATTAAGACATTTTTATATTTTTCTCCTTGCTTTATCATACAATAGAATTCTTCAAATTAATTGATAATTCTATTTGGGATTTTACATAATTGATTTGATTCAATAGCTAAATTAGCCCACCTCCGCCAGAACCACCCTTATTTCTACATTTAATAACCAACTAAAGAGAAAAAAATCTTTTTTTTTTTTTTGATTAGACAAAAAGGAATTATTATATCTTATCCATTTCAATTAATTAATAAGGGGTAATTTACACCTTTTCCACTCTGGGGTACACGACTCCATCATAGCGTTGTATTTAAAAATTGGATAATTTTATAAGTATATTTTAAGAGAGAAAAAAAAATTGAAAATAGGCACTGGATTGGAATATTGGATCTCACCACAATAGCCCCCAGGCAACTCTATGAGGAGAGGGAGTTGCTGTGACATCCCGTTCTGTGTAAAGGACGTAAAGAAGGTTTCCCTCTCAGTGATGCATTCTTCGAAAAGAGTAGGCAACTAGCCGGTGTTGAGGGAGTCCCTCCTCAAACTAGGACTTCCTCCATAGCATAGAAGAGGTTGGATATAAGGAGCCGGGGGGAACCAGAAATAAGGATTAGTTCACCAGATAGAAACGAACAAAGGAGGAAGAGTTAGAGTAGGAAATAACGTAACTTCACGGGGTGCCGGTAGATAGCTACGGCAGAGGCCGGTTGGGTTTGAGGTGTGCTCGGGTAAATAAACGGGGAACCCGATAGGAATTTCAAATAATAATATAAAAAGGAGATAATTTTTTTAATTATTATTTGAAGTATTATTCTATGTTAGAATATTCCCATGCGGAATTAATTACAGAAAAAATATTTGAATTTTATATTTTTTCATAATCAATTGATTTGTTATTAAAATCAATTTGGCAAAAATAATGAAAAAAATTCGAATCCCTCTCAAAAAGGAATCTGTTGGTAGCACAATCAAAGGGGGAGGGAGGAGAGGGACTTCTATAGAAATGATAATCCAATATAAAATGAGGGAGGATTTTTATAGGTGTATCAGAGATTTTAAAAGAGAAAGAGCTTTCCTAGGAAATGATAAGATAAATTGAAAAAATTTGATTATCAGGACTTACCTAGTGCAGAGAGAGATCCTCGGAGAGCACTTAGATGGATGCTCGAGCGAAAAGGTCGATGATTATAAAACAAAGTGTATACGTGTTGAGATTTCGCTTCTTTTTGATGCTCCCTCATTTGCATGTTGATTTGTTTTAGCAGACTTCGACTCGTTGCCATGAGACACATGAAGAGATGCTGTAACAAAAGAAAATATAATTAATTATATTCTAATTAAATATCCATTTATTTTCTAATTTAAATTCTGTATCTTTAAGTTAATATTTTATCATCATTTATGACAATTTATATTGAAATGATTTAAAAAGAATTTATTTTCACCCACATTTCCTTTCCTAATTACTTGAAGATATATTATAAATACAGGGTCGCAGACATACTTGACGGGCCCCGGGGCTACTTAATAATACGCCCCTCCTCCCCACCCTTAAAGTTTTTTTTTAGTATGTAAAAGGCAATTGTGACCTTCATGCCAACAATTTTTACACAATTTTTGAAACAGTTATAAATAGCTTACAATATTTATTTACCTGGTAAATAAAAAAGTTACTTAAAAATTTTTCAAAATTTCCTAAACATAGGGTTACCATAATTTATTCAGGCCAGATCTGGGCAGACAAGTTTCGGAGGGGGGGGGGGGGGGTCTGGGAGTATGGAAAGTTTTTTGAAAATTAGACACTTAAATTTGCGTTTTTAGCTATCCTGACACATGAAAAATATTATCAAATTTGCTTTGAGCTTAAAGAGCCCGGGCCGCCTCAGGAAAAAAAATTTCCAAATTATGTTTTTTTAATTGGAATTTTAAGAATTGAGCTTAAAGGGCCCGGGCCCCTAAACTGCAAAGCACAAGTAATAAATTTCAATTATTCATCATTAGCTCAACTTGTAATTAATAATACATTATAATATAAATATTAGGCCTATATATTTTTTAAAATTTAATGGAATGGGACCTTCTCAAGAAAGTTAATTATTTTTTATCTAAGAAAAATTTTCAAAAATTGCTCCAAATATAATTTTTAAATTGCGAGTCCATGATTTAATTTAACATTTTCTAATTGACAAATGATTTATTTATAAATAATTTTCTTGAAAAAGTCCCAGGTGCAAAGAAAGGCAAAAATAAGTGACATAAGGGTGTATCCGGGGAAGGGTGATCAAGTTCCAAAAAATCTAACAGTAAGAAAATGTCTACTCTTAAAATAAGTAAAATAAAATCCTGAGTTCATAGAGTCACCCTGAATTAAATGAACATTTCTAATTATTATTTGAAATTGCAGTGGAGAGAGAGTTTTTAGATTAAAAATTTAAACACTTACAAAGTCGAACGTTTTCAGAAAAAGACATGTCTAAGTTGAGATATTCTTGTTTTATCGGCCTGTTTCTTTTGACCATGAACTCCATATGATTCTTCTAGCAAATAATCTCTTGATTATCGGGAGATTTTTCACTCTTCCTCTTCATTATCAACCGATGAGTTGTCCCTTTTTAGTCTGAAAAAATATAAAAAAAGGAATATAAAGACAATGTGGAGGAAGGCCGTAATACAGATTAAAGACGAAATGATACAAGACTTCTATCGGCCCGAATTATTTATTTCTCCTCTGTCGACGTTTCGGGGACTAAACGTCACCCATCTTCAGGACCTACATTACAAACAATACATATTATCCCCCCCCCCCCCCCCCCCCCCCCCCCAAAATTATCACTATCATTATCATTTTTTTTTCTTCTATAATACATTTGATACGTTTGATGTGTGTTAAGTATTATAGAAAAAAAAAATGATAATGATAGTGATAATTCTGATAATATGTATTGTTTGTAATGTAGGTCCTGAAGATGGGTGACGTTTAGTCCCCGAAACGTCGACAGAGGAGAAATAAATAATTTGGGCCGATAGAAGTCTTGTTTCATTTCGTCTTTAAAAAGGAATATATTTAAAAATGCAGTTTTTTTAGAATTATTAGTATTGATTAAACTAATGAAATTCAGGGATTGCGGTGTGGGTTTCAAGTGAAACATTTTGAACTAAGGTTGTATTTATGTGAGTTTCACGAGGGTAATTTAATTAAATAAATGAATTGGCTATCTAAGGTTTGTATCCTAATTTTAATTATAAATTATATGCTATAATTATATTTTCCTGTCAACGAACGAAATAATTAAAAGGCATTCTAACATAAGAATTCGCAACTAAATAAGTTATTTTCCAGTTTTTTTCCTTAAAAAAAATTATTTGCAAACTCTAATGATAGTACTTCAAAAATATCTAATTATAATTTGAACAAATTTAATTATTCATATTTATTTTAATAGTAATGAGAAAAATTTTTATTTTTTAAGATATTATTTAAGTTCACTGGGACTCGAGTCAAAGACGTTGAGAAATTCTATTTTGTTTGGATTAGAGTGAAAATTTAAAACGTTGATTTACCTCTTTTATGTAGCGGCATTTCCATATGATTTATCTATCCCTCATGATGCCGAATTCCTTATCAGGAGATTCTGGAACAAAGATTTTGATTATTTGTCATTTCTATGTATTAAAATATTAAATATATTTGCTGTATCATTTCTTATCTTTTTTCTTGATTTAAAAAACAAAAGAAGATCATAAGTCAAACGACATAAAGTTATATAATATATATGAAAGTAAGTGTAAAGGAAGGCCGAATTATAATCAGATGATAAAAAAAAAAAAAATTATAGGCTTTTGTCGGCCCGGATTATTTTATTTTCACCTTGTCAGCTGGAACTAAACGTCATCCATCTTCAAGACAAGGTTTGTTAAATTTTCGCTACCTGCTTCAGTTGTTAAGGTGGATAGAATATTAGCAGAGCCTATGCTGCCTTTCCTTTTGCTGAGGTCCCATCATAGTAAAATATATATATAATTGATGGATGATGTTATATCATTCAAAGCTCGAAGAAATGTAGCAAACGACCAGTTCTTTGGTTCAAATAACACCTAAAATTAAAAATAAAATAAAGATTTTTATTTGAAAAAATATAAAATGCCTTAAAATAATGAGTGGTTAAATTTTTTCATTCCTCCCTTTACTCTTGGATTATCTTGCTAATTATTTAAGACAAATAGTAGATATAGGAAAAATAACATGATACAAAATAATAAACTCACCAAATAGGAATGCGAGATGACAAGGAGTTTATCTGGAATAATAAATAGATGTATCTTGGACGAAATTCTGAAAATAAAAAAAATATATATACAGGAGAAAATATATTTAAAACATGAATTTCAATTTATTTACGCTTACCTTATTTAATTATATTTAATTTCTTTGAAAGCTCAAGTTCATTCTATCATCTTTTTTTGAAAATGAATATAATTCCATTTCTATTTCGTTTCATAAGTCAGACGTCAGAAAAATAAAAGGAATGGAATACCGTTAAAACAATATTTTCCTTTCATCTTAAAAAATTATTAATAAAAACGAAAGAAGATCATAATTCAAACGTCATAAGGTTTTATAATATATATGAAAAAAAGTGTAAAGGAAGGCCGAATTATAATCAGATGATAAAAAAAAATTATTGGCTTATGTCGGTCCGGATTATTTTATTTTCACCTTGTCAGCTGGAACTAAACGTCACCCATCTTCAAGACAAGGTCTGTTAAAATTTTCACTGCCTCCTTCAGTTGTTAAGAGGAGGGTAGAATATTAGCAGAGCCTTTCCTTTTGCTGAGCTCCCATCAGAGTAAAATATATATATATATATATATAATTGATGGAAGATGTTATATCATTCAAAGCTCGAAGAAAAGTAGCAAACGGCAAGTTCTTTGGTCCAATTCCCACCTAAAATTAAAAATAAAAACAACATTTAAGAAAGATTTTTATTTGAAAATATATAAAATGCCTTAAAATAATGAGTGATTAAATTTTTTCATTCCTCTCTTTAGTCTTGGACTATCTTGCTATTTATTTAAGACAAATAGTAGATATTATAGGAAAAATAAAGTGATAAAAAAATAATAAACTCACCAAATAGGAATGCGAGATGACAAGGAGATTATCTGGAATAATAAATAGATGTATCTTGGACGAAATTCTAAAAAAAAAAGTATATATATATATATACAGGTGAAAATATATTAAAAATTAGTAAAACATAAATTTCAATTTATTAACGCTTACCTTCTTTAATTATATCAATTTCTTTGAAAGCTTAAGTCCCTTCTATCATCTATTTTTGAAAACGAATATAATTCCATTTCTATCTCGTTTCATAAGTCAGACGTCAGAAAAATAATATATATATATATGATTGATGGATCAAAGCTCGAAGCAAAGCAGCTGACAACAAGTTATTTAGCGTAAATCACACCTAAAATTAAAAATAAAATGAGCATTTAATAAAGATTTGCATTTGAAAAAATATAAAATGCCTTAAAATAATGAGTGATTAAAATTCATTTGAAAATAGAGAAGATCCAATGAATCTGACATATTCAGATTGAATGACACTTTAATTATTTCATAAATTATTTATAAAAATGGATAATAATGGATCGAAAAATAAAGAAATGTGATTAAATCATTTGTTTCTGTGGTTAATGAAAAAATTTAAATGTCAAATATATAAAGCGAAGAGTCAATGATTTAATAAAATCAATAATCTATTTAATTTATATAATTTACATATCGAAATTAAATTGAAAATGAATATTAAATGATTAAAAGAGATGAAATATTAAAAAAATGAGAATAAAATTTGACAGACAGACAAAGGTTATCCTGTTGAATCATGAGTTTATAATATTTGACTTGTTTCATTTAATAATTTAATTGAAAATAATAATCTTGAGCCAATTAAATAAATATTTAAATGCATTACTAACCTTAAATAATGAAAATAGTTGAGAACAAAAAATATAAATAATCCGATGTGATGAGAGAGAAAATTCCAGCGAGCCAAACTCATGGAAGAGATAAAGAGACGAGGCATTCGCTTGCGTTTTCAATGGCGTCAAAGAGATTGCAACGCAGCAACGCAGCTTCGACTTTTTATTACTCCCTGGGAAAAATAAAATAATAATTAAATTTTACTAATTTAAAAAATTATATACTCATTATTTAATAAATAATAAAATAAATGAAAGTTAACATTTTTTAAAACTCAACATTCAATTTAAATTTTCTAAACTGGTATTATTTCTAAAAAAAAAAGGGGTGCGGAGTTGAGTCATTTTAGGAGCAGGGGGAGGCGGCAGTGAAACAATACCTGAAATTAAAAAATATCAAGTTATATTTAGTAAAAAATGCTTTCTCAAATTAGCATTTATAATTATAACAATTTATTTAATTTTTATTTTCTCTTACCTATATGTATATGTTAACATACACGGGCGTACATAGAAATTTTTTTGGGGGAGGGGGTAGCCTGAACTCAAAAATTTTTCTGCGGATAATCATTTTACCCTTTTTTTAAGAGACACGAAATTTTTTTGTCGCCCTGCTGAAATTTTTTTCTTTTGCGGGACCAAAGTTTTTCACCCTGCGGGGAAAAACTTTTCGCGGAATTATATTTTTTCGCACTGTGGGGCCAATCAAACATTTCGGGGTGGGGGGAGCCTGTATAACCCTATAAATGTATATGCATTTGGAAAATTTCGGGGGGGCCCGAATATATACAATATATTGCAATATTTATAATCATAGGATACTATTATTAATTTTGGCATTGTTCAATTTTGCAAACCCTGTAATGAGTCCGAATATTAGTTTATTTGTTGAAGAAATCAGAATTATTTACTGTATAATTTGTGTCCATTACTCTCGAAGCTGTATGTTCCTTGGAATATAAAATTTTATATTTTTCCTGGATATCCATTTCTGCAGCTCAGCACACATCTTTTCCTCTCCGGTAACATGCTGTACGAACAAATATAAAAACTATATATATTTTTTGAAATGCCAAAACCAATAAATTGAGCTAAAAAATCAACCTGATTTTGTATATTTGAAGGAATTCAATCGTTGACAATTTTGATCAGGAAACATTGACTTTGTTTCATATGCTTGAAATGACAGTTATTCACTGTTTCTTTCTTTTAATAACGATAATGGATGGATGGGACCCTTTGTTTGTTGTATGGTTTGTTCCGTGATAATTATTTGGATCCTGAATGATGTAATTAAATATAAAATGTATATAAATTAAAAGGTGATATGTAGACAGACATACAAAGAGCAGAACTGCCTGTCCCAGCTCGGGCAGCTCGTGGTCGCCATCCACGTACCCACAAGATGTGGGCCCCTGAGCGAATATTTTGTACAAAATACCTTTCCTTATTCTGGACACATCAAAAGTATGAAATATTTAGATAAAAAGAAAAAACATTGGATAAAAGGCTAAATTGATTAAAAATATAAATCTGATATAAATAAACACATTAACTTGTGAGGATGTCATTTTGATTTAAAGAAATTGGAGGCAAATTAACTTGATATTGAATTTTATTCATTAATATAATAATATGATATTAAATACAAAATATACAATTATTTTAAATACTTTTCTGAAATTAATACATTTTTTAAATATATTGAATTTATTTAATAATTTAGATATATAGGGGCTAAGCCCAAGTTTTCCAAAAATTATTTTTATTATCAAATAATAAATAAATAAATATGAAATATATAATCAGAAGACGAAAATAGTGAGTGAAAAAAACAATTTTGTAATTTTTTTAGATGTTGGAAAAAATTTTTTTTTCTTCTGGTTTTGCTTTTAGGCTACGGAGTATTTTTTTCTTTTTTGGATATATATATTTTTCAATTTATACAAAAATGCATATAAAAATAAAGATGCCTATAAAATAAAGATACCTAAAACTGTAATTTAATATATATAACAATTTGGCACAAACATTTTGCCTATTTTAGAATATTTATATAATATATGGGGATATGGTTCATATAATAATATATTATTTATAAAAATATAAGACTAAGCCTAAACCGTATATACATGTTTTCACTAATATTTACTATAAATGTAAGCTTTAGAAAACAAGATTCACTTTCTTCCCAGGTAATAACTATCTTTGGAAACAGACGGACCTCTCGGTCCCCTCATCTTTGGCACGGAGAAAAGAATCCATTCCCCTTCCTCTCTTCTTTTCCCCTTTTTTCTTATTTATTTACGGTCCTTGAGACTCTCCCAGAAGGCTCGGAGGTTGGTTGTTGAGGCCTGAGGCGTAGGCGAATTAGACGACGGTACTTGTGAGGATGAAGATGAGGGGGGATGCTCCTCGTCGTCACTGGTCGTCGTCTCGGAGGGTGATCGCGATTTTGAGAGACCACTGTCACTACCCGGGTCCATGGGACCTTTTCGTGAACCGACACGCACGGTCCGATCTCTCTGAGCGGGTAATTGGCGTCGTAAAACCTCACGGAACTCGCGAGATATGCTCCGGGCCGTCAAACTGTGGACCTACAAACATTCAAGCAATAATGAATAAATTATATTTATATTAAACAACGAATAGGGGCTTATACGAATTACACCCGATTATCAATTTTTATTTAATAACAAGAACTGTGAAAGCCTCAAATAATAACACTGGTCGACAAAAATGAACTGAATGAATAAAAATCTGAGATCCTAGAAGGGTTTTTCATGCTGAATTTAAATATCATTTCAGTATTGCCCCATCTGGCACAGTTTTATACATATAGATTACAGAGGCAGTTAGTTGCTCTGTGAAACAGCTTTCTGGGTATACGACATGAAGCTGTGGGAGGGCCTACGCAGTAGTTGAAAAAAAGAAGAAAGCACGCATACGACTGACCCTTTCTTCTTCTGTCCTCGCCTTATTCCCGCGATGCGGGGTCGGCAGATCTAACTTTTTTCCCTCTAATCCTATCACGACCGAAAAGGATAGAACAGGCCGGCCCGTCGCACGGTCTGCCGCCTGTTGAAAAGAGGAAGGAAGAGACAGACATACGAAGAAGAAAGAACGGAAGAACTGCCTGTCCCAGCTCGGGTAGCTCGTGGTCGCCAACCACGTACCCACAAGATGCGGGCCCCTGAGCGAATTCGACTGACCCTTTAAAAGTCATAAATAGACTGGGCCTAATCGGTACACTCGATTGAACTCAAGATCCTTCCTTAACATCTTGTATACCAAGTATGGGGCGCTTTAGGGTAACCATAACCTATTTAAGCTGATGTAAAAATTACAACAGGCGAAAAATGTCCAAAAATCAGAGAAATAAAAAAAAAAAATTTTAATTTTATTACATATATTTTTGTTCCTGGATAATCCCAAAGGGTCGATTTACCCCTCGCCCTCCACAACCCCTCAGTTCCGAATCCTATGCTTAGGTCTCTATCCTTCTTGCTCCTTTCATAAACCTATTGAAAAGAATACGCATCTATAAACTAAATAGTAAGCAATTAAATTGTATAGAAATTTCCCCGAAAGCATTCTAAAAAATAAAATTGCAAAGCTTGAAATTTCTATTAAACACCATGCTTAAAAAATAAAAAATCTTTAATTTTTAGAGAAATAACATCGAAACTAAATAATCAGAGGCGTTCCCATTAATTCTTTTGAGAGTATACTCCAAATTTTGGTTGGGCGAGAATTTATCAATTTCTACAAAATTACTTAAAATCTTTATTAATTATGTTGAATAAACTTTTTAAATAGTCAAAAAATAAAATAGCACTCCATTAGGCGATAATCCTTTTGAGAGTATAACAAGGGCGGATCCAGAGGTGTTTCTCGGGGGGGGGGGGGTAATCTGGTGTGAGTGGTCGCACAGCACACATTTTTTCTTAATTTCGGTAATTTAAAGGCGCAATCTGCACTTGTTTGCCAGAATATAAATACAAATCAAATTTTTAAGTATTAATTTTTAAATTTTTAGATTAAAAATAAATTTTTTTTGAAAAAATGTATTTTTTCAAATCTCAGGGGGTAATTGCCCCCTTTACCCCCCCCCCTTGTATTCGCCCTTGGAGTATAAGGTGTATATGGAGAATACTCAATGGGAACAGCCCTGTTTGATGTCAGTTATTTTATAATATATAAAATATAGCTGCAGGGAGGGTATAAAGGACTAGTGAGTGTTAGGATCACTCAAGATTGATTCTTTTTTGTGAAAAAAGATCAAGGATAATGATATAAAAATTATTTCGAGGAGATTGAATGGAACAAGCACAAGGATGGAGAAAAACTTTTTTGCGTCTCCTAAGTGTAAACGTGCAAAGATAAGAAACCATTGAGAAGCAATTGCACAAGGGCATTAGAAGAGAAACAAACAGACAAAAAAAAAAAAAAAAACAAAGAAACAAAAAAAAAAGCAGGCAGCCAGCGTGTGCAAGTTCTCTCAATGATCTCTCACTTGGCCTTCCGGGTCGGAGCCCTCAGCTAACCTCTCGGCGATCTGCAAGGGGTCGATGGGACATGAGCATGGGGGGTGGCGAGGGTGCAAGATCCTCCACTGTATCCTCAGCGCCTCCTGAGCCTGGAGAACGAGCTGAGCCGAGGTACGAAAGATCGTTCTGAAAATAAAAAGCTGATTATTTTTTATCTTGAATAATTAGTATAAAAAGTTTAAATTTTAATCCAAGATTGGTACCTGGCTGGTGGAGTTATCCGCGAAGTGCTTAGCCAGTTGGCGGACGCTTGGGAGAGAAGAGCAATCAACATCCAGGGCTGAAGTCCTGTCCAGGTCAAAAGTTGATCTTCCCCTACGAAGGGTTTGTGTATCCGGTGGAGGATTTTCGTTCAGTTCCATGGTGGATTTGCCTCTTCTGTAATTTAATTATTTATTTAGAGATACTATAAAAGCTTTCGTGGTTTGAAATATTGTTGTTCAAGATGATAAGGAATAATTTCCAAAGAAGAATGCAGCTAAATTTATTTCACTTAATTTTAATAAAAATTCTTAATCACTTGCTGACGTTTCGGTTCGGGTTTGAAATATTATTATTAGGGGAATATGATTAAAAATTCCCCCTAATAATGATACTATAAATGTAAGACAGTGGAGTCTCGCTTAACGAGTTTAATTCGTTCCAGAATCAAACTCGTAAAGCGAAAATTTTTCTCATATAAATCACTTGAGCCTTGAGTAGCAAAAAGCCTGGATTTGTCGGGTTCCAATGTTGTCACATTTACTTTGACGGAGGGCATCGTTGCCAGCTCTTTGGCAGATGTAAGAAAAGGAAACATATTTGTGCTGGTTGAGGGCTAGCAGGGGCTAGGAATGGAGCGACGGTGTCGCCATCTCTTAGACAAATAATCATCCCTCTCAAACGACCTATTGGAGACTCCCCCCTTAATGCGTCCCATGTCGAAAAAATACTCTCTTCTGGCTTTTCTTGGGGCTTTTTCTTCGGGGACATTTTTGCAAGGGTTTATTTAATACAATTTTAAGACAAAAAATTACAAATCTATTTCCAGATTAACTTCGTAATAATTAATTCAATTAATTGTTATTCATGTACAGTGAGGGACAATATTAAGTCCCACCCATGCGCTTTCTACTTGTGATTATTTCATTGTTTTTAAAAACAATATTATATATTTTTTAATGGAAACTTTCATGTTCAAGTTAGAAAATTTTCAATAAAGATTTTCATTTTTTTTTATAAAAACAATGAAATAATCACATGTAGAAAAAGCATGGGTGGGACTTAATATTGACCCTCACTGTACATTTAACACAATATAACAACACAAGTTTGAGAGAATCACTAAATTTAAAAGTGCTCAAATATCTTATATATAAAAATAAATGGGAAAATTATGTATGTATTAAATATTATTATATGTTTATAGAAATCCACAATTTTCAATGAATCCATTTGAAATTATACACCTATAATACATGGCTCTGGGAGTAATGTAATAATTTGAATCTCTTAAATGTTTTGGAAAATTAATTATAATCAAATTTCTTCAAAATGGGAACACAAAATCAACAAGTTGGCTAGAAATTAGAGAGGTCCTTTATGCTGTGTGAACCAGCTTCCTACCTGACTATGGGCTGGGGGTGGGGGCTACTGTCAGTTGAAAACGAAGAGGGACAGGTGACTGACCCTTTAAACAGTCATAAACAGACCCTTTTTTGCTGTTCCCAATCGGTACCCTCGCCTCGCTTGAATATAAGATCCTTCCTTAACATCTTAACACTTGCATTGCAACAAGAAATATCCCACATTGGGAATAAACTTGCTCCTGAAGGCGAGCAGGTCAGCGTAGCCCCCTGGCTGGCCCGCCGAAGGCCTGCGACTGTTAAATATAAAAGCCAAATTATAAACTAATTGGAGAAACTTTTTTTTTTACGAGTCCGTGTATTACCTACAAAAGTCGTTCGTTAAGCGAGTCATTCTTTTACAATTTTTTTTGCTCGTTATGCGAATTGCTCGTAATGAGAGGTGCTCGTTAAGCGAGGTTCTACTGTATTATTAATATTCAGAATGTAACTGCTACAAAATAAAACTTTTGTTTTTGAGAAGCCAGAGGGGGGCTCTGGAATATCCGGTATTTTAAAAATATTTTTGTGTATGGGAGGAGGGGGATATTTAAGTTCGGGTCCCCCCCCCCCCCCGAAAAACATTCTAAATATGACTCCTATCGAAGAGAAATTTTTTATCTATAATAGATGAAAATTGATGAAAGGAGGAGTTCTCAACTCCTCTAATAAAAAAAAATTCTTTTTCAGGACGTTCATGGACGTAACTAGAGAATTTGGCTGGGGTGGTCCATGGGATACATCCTCGCTGGGGGGGGGGGCACGCGCCTTCTAGGGGGGGGCAGCCCCCCCCGGCACCCTCCTAGTTACGCCCATGAGGACGTTCCAGCTTGGTTTATTGTAACTAAATAAAACATGACGAAACGTCCCATGAAATAATTTTTTTATTAGAGGCTCAACTCCTGGCGATATCTTCCTTTCATCTATCCGAATACATCTAGTATTAATAGTTCGTTATGGTATATGTATGCTACTCTACCATCACCAAATGTTTTAATAATAGGCCTAAGATTTAGTTGTTATAGAAGAAAAGAGAGATTACCTGAGGCTTTGTTGAGTAGTATGGAGTGTAGCATGCGATTGAGTTCTTCGCAAGTCGTTTCCAGTTCCATTTGTCGAGGTCCATATTTCCGGTATATGCAATCGACCAACGGGCCGACTTTGAGTTGGTTTTGGCCTGGGAGGTGGGCTCGCTGAATAAGGAGCGACAATTGGCAATTCGCTTTTTATGGCGTTGATCAACAACGAGTCTGTCGCTCGAGGTTTATAGGTTTTGTTGATTTTATGTTCAAGAGAAGCCACTCGGGAACTCACAGGCGTATCCGGCTTCTAAAAAGAAAATAAAGTTTATTAATAAATTAGAAGTTGAACAAGGCTAGGTGTTATTTTTTTATGTTGAGCCCGCCGAAGGCGGCTGGCGCGGTTAGTAAATTTAATAAATAAATAATTTTTTCATAGGAGGTCTACCTCGAATCACTAAAGAGAATTTTTCAAGAGAATACCAGTGGTATAAATTGGCAAAAACGTTTCACCCCCCCACCACCCCCCCCCCCCCCCCCCCCCCACCCCCCCCCCCCCCCCCCCCCCCCCCCCCACCCCCCCCGCCCCCCCACCCCCCCCGCCGCCCCCCCCCCAGGTCGGCCCCCCCCCCCCCCCCCCCCCCCCCGCCGGGTTACGCCGCTGATGTCAACTAAGCTGACAATTTGACACCAATTTTTGTCCTGATGAAGAGTGCGATCGGCACTCGAAACGTCGACAAAATATAGACTTTTAATTTATTTTTTTTGCCTTGGCGCACATATACCACATCCTCATATTATAATATTCAGCTATCAAGAAACAACTGTTAATTTTTTTTTCAGATTTTTTAGATTAAAAACAATTTTCTATCAGGTTCAGCAATTAAAATAACATTTGTATCTCTTTTGTAAAAATTTATAAAAATTGAGTTAGGATTATTTGTAAGTAGACCATCGATATTAGTAATTAATAAAATTTAGAATGTGCAATTAATATAAGAAGAAAGTTTTTCATTTTTAATTATGTGAATATTTTAATGCTGTGCATTTTTTAATCTTATCCAAATGAATAATTATAAAAATTAGAGGAAATGAGAAAACCTTTCTCCCTTTATTCTTAATTGTATAGTTTGGCAGTAGGAAGTATTATCATATTGGGATGGTAGGCCTCTTCCCATAGCCAGGGCTGTATTTCTAAATTATTATTATTATTATCATAAATTGGCTGCAGCCTAGAGGGGCAACAAATTCAGGGGCGGCAGATTGGCAATTTATTCACTAGTTAATATGAAGTACAGTTAAATATTTATTAATTCATAAACCCGAAAAAATAAGGTTGTGCCGCCGGGAGTCGAACCACGGATCCTCCGATTTGTACTCAGAGTGCAGGGCACTATTAATGAAGTACAGTATTTCAAACGTTACTAACACAGGGGAACAAAAAGACCTTTTTTTTTGACTGAGTATTTGAAGCTATTCCTGGGTGTTTGGGTAGCGCTGTTTCCAAAAATAGCATCAGTTTTGCCCCATCACGTCTCATTTTAGAGCTATAGATAAAAGATAGCAGCCAAGTGTTTTTTTTTTTTTACTAGACTTTGATGTATTATAACAATTTGCATATTTTTAAGGGGTGTCGCCTTAAAAAATCCAGGTAAGGGAGCGTACAAGTATTACGTAACGCAATTTTTGAAGATTTTTGACCCCCCTTCCCCCATGTAACTCGCCGTAACATTTTTCTGCCCCCCCCCCCCAGACGTTACGTAACGCTGAAGTGGCTAAAAGTCATAATTATGTTGCACAAAGTACCGGAAAATCGCTAAAATATCAGTTACTTAATAACGCGTTGTTCAACCCCCCCTCCCCTCCTTGTAACGCATGGTAACGTTTTACGAGACCCCCCTCCCCCCAAATTGCGTTACGTAATACTTGTACGCTCCCTAATTCAAAATAAGAGCCACTTTAGAGCACATTTTCTATTAAATTTAATTTTCTCTATAGCTCTAAAATCTAACGTGATGGGTCAAAACAGATGGCATTTTTGGAATCAGCGCTACCCAAATACCCAGGAATAGCTTTAAATACTCGGGCAACAAAATCACAGTTCCCTCGTGTAATATTTCCCGTTCGAATTTAAGAATAGATGCAGTAGATTCAGAAAAGTCAAAGAAGAATGCACAGTTTTTGGGAAGTTGCAAGTTTAAAGTTTTACTAATACTCACTTCGAAAGGTTTCACGAGCGGAGTCAAAGCTAATTCTTTCTTCGGAATTATTATTATATTTGGCTCTTCCAAATGTTTCTTGAGCTGCAAAAAAAAGAGAGAAAAATAAATAAATATAAATTTATAACAAGTAATATTTATAATAAAAAGCAACTACAGGGCGTGCTATTAATTGATTAAAAACTAAGTGTTAGAAGCGTGCTAGAAGTGTTTTTGTTTTAGAACTCATTTGATTGCAGGAAATTTATTTCACCGCACCATGTGGCTTTTCGAGCTCTCTTCATTTCACGCAAAACATTTAAAAGAGATTATTTATTATTTTGTCAACTAAAATGCTTATAATCTAAAAATTGGCAGGTTGTTATTAAATAAGCTTTGTCAGAGGGCGAAGCATAAATAAGAAATTAAAGAATGACAGAAAAAGGCTTAATTAATAATATATTCAAATTAAAAAGGCTTCTTAAAATTAGTTACACACAGGAAGGATCGATAAGAGTGAGATGCGATCTAATCCGTCCTAGTGTGCATCAGTATTAAGGTGCGCGTCTCGAAAAGTCGTTACAACACTGAGTTACTCGAGGCGGCAAGAGATGGCATTAGTATTCTCCATAGGAATACAAGGGACTTTTTCCATTTCATTCTAGAGCTTCCAGCTAATTAATTAAAGGCAAAAAATTAATTATTCTTTAACACAATGATTACTAATTTAATTATCTACAACTTATAGAGCTCCTTTTTTTTAAAATATCTTTTATTTAATGCGATTAATCTAAAAAAAAAATTTATTTTTTCGAAAATCAAAAAAAGGGCTTCTATAAGTTGTAGATATTTTAAATAGCTTTAATTTAAAAAAAATTTAAGGTCGATAGCTTCAAAATTGTGGCCGCTGGAAACTCCCAAAATTAGCACCCCGAGACGCGCACCTTAAACAATTTTATGAATAAATTTAGTTAATTTGAATATATTTATTTTTCTTATAAAGAAAATAGAACAAAATAGACTGGGTGAGCAGTTTTATAATTTACAAAAAAATATTTGTCAGATGCTGTCCCAGTTTCGTTTGCTCCGAACATTATAATTAAGAAAGAGTGAAAAGAAGAGATGAAGAGGGCAGCTGCAATCAAATGGTCCATCAGCCACTGAAGATGAAGATAAAACTTACCGAAAGGTATGAGGAAAGTGTCAATGTCTACTTTCATGCATTTATGTGCTTCGGAGCAAAAATACTATTGTAGAATATAAAAAAAAATATAATACAAAGGACAGAGCATCAACCGAAAACAAATAGTCCGCAGTTTTCCGGATGTCTATTTATATAATAAATCATATACAGAGTTATTAGTAAATTTACAAAATTATTTTAGTTCAAAAAATGTTTCTCAATGTTATTTCAAATGCGTGCTATAATTTAAGCTATGAATCAGACCAAACTGTGAGGCGCGGACAAGTCTAAGGGGAGGCGCGAATGTTAGCCTCAGCGAGCAATTTTCCAAATGCAGTCAAAATTATTTCTTTTATTGTGACGTTTCGGCTACTAGTCTAGGCCTTCTTCAGGGCCGGAGGCGAATTCATTCAAAATTAAAATTTTATTTATCTCTCCTCCGGCTCTGAAGATGGCCGAAACGCCACAATAAAAGAAATAATTTTGGTTGCATATGATTAGGAATTTTTTTTTTTTGACTTGGCTTTAAATTTATATTTTTTAGCATTAAAAATTGTTGTATTTGTATTATTTTACAAAATATGAAAGGCCCCCCCCCCCCGGGCGTCATTTGATTGAATATTTTTAAGGGAGGCGTTGTAACATAAAGTTTGGAAACCATTGTTATAAATAATAGAAGAGAATTTTAAATTGTGGGGTCAGCAAGTTTTCAAAAAAATTTAATTTTTTAGTCCGAGAGAGACTAAAATTAAAAAAAAGTAAATTGGAGAGATACAGTCTGGGAATTAGCGAATTATATACTGTATAAATATAGATAATTACTATTAATTTATAAAAGTGTAAAAAAGAGGCGCCATACAGGGCTTAAAGCGCAGTTGAACCTAAATTCATTTCTACATATAAGCCTAATCCTTTCCTCTCCTTTTTCCTTCTCAAAATTTTATATCCACTTAGATCGGCGTTTATAGGCTACATAATTTAATCAGGATTCGATTTTTTTTTGAAGCAAGAATAAGAATTGTTTTTGTTTTTGAGTCAATAATTTTTAGAAAAGGGGGCTGCTGCTTGACACGGGATTCCGTTTAAAACTTTTTTGAACAGGCCGAAATTTGCAGCAGGACCGTTGCAAAAAACGAATAAATTGTGAAGAATGTAAAATATTTTTTATAATTTGCAATTAATTTTAACATTAATTTCACTTTATATATATTTTTTTTTTTTTTAGATTTCCGTGGGTTTTGTCCCCACATTTTCTCCGCCCTGATTTACAATAGAAATTTTGTCAAAGTTACCTAAAATCAGATGGTATTTATTCTCTTTATATTTTTTTTTTTCTATGATTTATATTCAATTTTTGAAGAAAAATAATTCCATTGGATCCCCCCCCCCCTCATTTGTTATCTTTTTTTATAAAATGCATACCGAGCAAAAATTTATTTTTCAAAATTGAATTTTCAGATTAGAATAGTGTATAATTAAAATTGGTTTTTTATATCTTGAAAAATTTTTGAAATGAAATTAAGAAACATTTTTTTTTTTTTATATACAGTATATACAAATAAAATAAAACATCAAGAAGTCATCATATCCATGCATAATATGACTTCTGCTATAATTAATGAGGTAAATCGTGAGGTAGAATAAATAAATATAAACATAAACCCTCTCACGAAATGGAAAGCAACATCAGGCCTTTAGAATTAATTGTATTCAATACTTAATATTGGAGCATGATAAGAAGAAAAAAAAACAAAAGACTAGACAATTACATTTGGATAAAGAGCTACTAGTATCATAATACTTGGAAAATTAAGGATCAAATTAGCGAGTAAAAAAATTAATTTTCATACGCACTTTCGGTCAGAGAATTTGCGAATTATCCGTTTATTTGTAGAAGAATCTGAGGGCTGGAAACAAAATATTTACAAATAAACGGGTAATTCGCAAATTATCTTTATCTAGTCCTTATGAAAATTAATCTTCCTTACGGCCATCTACAATTGAAAATTGAATTTTAAGACTCCTTAAAATTCTTTTAATATTATATTAGTATCTAAATTATTTTAACTTAATTAGTATTCAAAATATTAGTAAAATTCTACAAAAATTACAAAATATTTCTAAAAATTATTTAAATAAAAATTCGCTGTTTACATTTATGTACAATATAGGCCTACAATAAGAGTATATAAAAAAAAGTCAAGTTAAGAAATTAAAGTATTTAAAAGAAGAGTTTTTCAATTTAAGATAGGCCTAAAAGAAATCCAAAATCCCTTTAGAATAGTCCTAGAGAAGAATATGAAATTTCGGGATTCAATAAAAATAAAGATGGGTTTTTAGTTTGATAAAATTGTTGTGTCGCGTGCAAGTGACGCAGTTCGGTTCGAGCCGAATCGTCGAGGGGGTAATCTCAAATTTAATTTTACGCTAAAATGGATATTCCCACGCGTATTAGACTTAAACTAGGTTAATTTTTATACTTTTGATAATAAATAGCAATTTGTTAATTATAAGGAATATAATAAAATATAAAATTTATAGCTTTCTAATATTAATTCCTTTTATCGTGATTCTTAATATTCAGATAATTGCGTAAGATGAGGTTTATGAAGAAAAAACGTGTGATTAATAAAATATAAACAAAAAAAAAAAAAAATATTAACGGAATTAAAAAATCTCCCTCTTTTATTTCGATTTCAAAATTTTATTTTAGCTATTAGGGATGGTGCAGGCCAAGGGGACACCTGCCACGCCAACTGTTACTTCCGTTTCTCAATAGATAATAAGATATGAAAATATTTAGGGGTACTTTAGAAAAACAAAGGGCCGTTCCTTGGATAAGCTACCAATACTTTGCCTTCTAATGAAGAAACTCCATTTTGTACTAAAACTTATTATAAAATAAACCACATCTTCTCATTTTCAGGGGCGTATATATAGGGGGGCCCGGCCCACCCCCCCGAAATTTTCTAAATGAATATAGACTTATAGAGATATAGAGACAATAATGGGTCTCTCCCCTCCCCTCCGAAATGTTTGCTCGGCCCCGCAGCACGAAAATCTTAGGTCCCGCGAAAAAGTGAAATGTTCCCGAACGGCACATGAAAAAATTTTTGGTTCCGCGGGTGAAAAAAATTTTGCTTCTCTAAAAAAATGGTAAAATATTTTTACGGACGGAAAGGAAAAATTTTGGTTGGTGGAATGATCCGCGAAATCAAAATTTTGGTTCCGCGAAAAACAAAATTTTTCGCAGAAAATTTTTTGAGAACAGCACCCCCCCCCCCCGAAAAAATTTCTATATACGCCCCTGCTCATTTTATTATTAAAAGTAGAAATATTTATTTTCCTTTTGATTCTATTTCTTTTATAAGATGATGAGATGCTGTTTATTTTATAATAAGATTGAGTCCTAAACGGGAGTCGCTTCATTAGAAGGGTCTCCAAGAGCCAGCTACTTGATCAAGAACCAAGAAATAGACCCTTAGAATATTATCTTCAAAATATGTCAGCGGAATTAAGAAAAAAGTAAACCCCCTAAAGCCGTATCAATTCTAAATTACCTCATTAAATTTGAAGGACAAAAATTTATAAATTAATATCATAATTATATATCAATCCGAGTCACACCGTATCGTATTGTAAAATTTCGATCTTCTAAGGTAGAATTAAGCCATTCGCTTTTGCTTACTAGAAGCTATAATTAATTAAGAAAGCGAACAATGTGAAATTCATTGTTGATTAACGATTTTTCGATTATTTGCTTCTCTAGAGTTGAGCATGCATAAACATACTATTGATATAACAATTAATCTAAAAATTCATTAGGGTGCCACTTCGGTTCTTCTAGCAAATTAAAAAATATATCTGCCCCATTCTGTGATAATAAAAAAAAAAATGATTATTTCGTAATATGTGTCCTTTGTACAAAGATCTCTTTCCCTTCCTTTGTAGCTTTATCCAATGTTATCATAATGAACATGGTCATAATTATTGTACACAGAAGTCCGAATTTGGTTTGATTTGCGCCGTTAACTGTTCAAGAAGGAATTATCCCTATTAGAAAATTAAATAGAAACGCGAACAATGTGAAATTCATTGTTGATTAGCACGTTTTCGCATCTCGGCTAAACTCTCCCATTCTTTCTGTACCACTTCCGGTCTTCCTGGAGGTTCTAATCTCAAACCGTTGAGTGATTCAAGTGAACTTCCTAAACCCGATTCAGGTCTCGGTAAAAGAGTTCTCCTTGGAGGAGTTCTCTCCAGCTGTCGGCATTCATCATCGCCATCGAAGAGGGGGTTTCGTGTGAAATGCAGAGTGCTCATATCATAGCCACGTAAAATTCGTCTTGGCAAACTGCCGTGTAGAATTCGAGCCTCGAGGGCAGTCAAGCAGGAGCTTACCTGCGTCATCGAGGACGAAGATGATGGCCTCGAAGTACTGGAACTTCGTCGACAGGGCTGTCGAGAATCCGGGGGACTAGGTACGTAATAATCTCTGCCATATCTGGAAATAAAAGAAATATTTTTAATGGATGAGAAATAGGTGCATTTAAAACAAATATGAAACAAAGAAAAAAATATAATTTGGGCCCTTTTATTTAATCATATGTCCCTTAAATGGAATTATTTTGAAACTTTCTAAGTTTATATACAACTAGTCGCAAGGACCGCGCAACCCGCCGAAGGTGCGCGCGCGCCTTTTCTTAATCAAGTCACGCAATTTTTTAGAGAATTAATATAAATATGGCTGATATAGATTATTAAGTCAATTAAATTTCAATTAGCAATAATTGAAACATTTTGATATCATTATGTGAATTAAAACACGAGGTGATATGTTTCAAAATATTCTTTAAACGTATTTCGACACTTGTTAGTGTGTCATCTTCAGAAGGGTTCAAATACTGTCATGGACATATTGAATAAATATCACTTATGAAGATGACATATACAAACAGCGGCGTAACTAGCCTTTGAGGGCGGAGGGGGCGAAGCTCAACTGGGGCGCCGTTTTTCGTTCGACCTTTTTTTTTTTAGCATTCGAATCTCGTTCGATCTTTTTTTGTAATTTTTCTCCGGATTTGTGATATAAAATGATTTTATTATGAAATTAAAAAAAAAAAAAAATAGCCTGAGATTTTGGGAAAAAGCAGGAAAGCCGGATGCTCGAGGGGCGCCAAAAGCATGATGCGCCTGGGGCGGGGGGGGGGGGGGGCTCGCGCCCCCCTTCGCCCCCACCTGGATACGCTACTGCATACAAAGTGTCGAAATTCTCATTAAATGTTTACAGCAATAAAAAATAATATTTTGGATCATATCATCTCGTGTTTTTAATAATTGAATCGTTTGAATGTATTGTTTTGTTAAAGAAATAAAAAAGTATGATACATCAGGGATTCCCAAACTTTTTCACTTCCCGGTGCCCTTAATATATTAGAATTTTCCCGCTGAGCCCCATGTCAAATCTCAGATGTTTGCAATTTTATTTAATAAATAATTAAAACCCCTGACTTTAATTTTTCGATTAATAGCGAAAAATTAAAGAAGAATACTATTTTTTTGCAATGTTTAAAAAATCTTCACGGCGAGAAGAATAGGAATTTTTGGTGATTATGCAGTAATGGTTTTGAAGACCCACAAATGAAAAAAGAGAGACTTTTCTATAGCAATTTTATTCTTTTCTTAATTATGTTATCACGCTTCCAGGCCTCGTTTCTTACCAAAAACGTGAAAGCCACATTATATTTTTTATAATAAATAAAAAAATCATCTTAATTAAACTACGATTCCATAAAATTAGATTATAATAGAGATTATTTTCTCATTTAACATAATTTGAAAATTCACTAAGAACTCGAAAAAAAAAAACACAACGCCTTCTTATTAAGTTTAGAAATATAATTAATATTTCTTTCTGTGACAAATTCTTTCTTATCTTTGCTAGAATCATTAAGAAAAAGTCAACTTTTATCTGCATATTCAATTATATTGTCTCTGTGTGATAAAATAAATGGGTTGCCAAATGAGAACTAAAAGTAAAAGCTTCTATTTATTATTCTTTCAAATTTTACTCTTCCTTTTTATTTTTTATTTTTTACTTTCTCTTACCTCTATATATGTTAATATATAGAGAGAGAAAGTATTGGATTCATGTCAAAAATTCGATGTCGAGATTTTGATAGATCTTCACGTTTTGAGGTCCCCTGAATCCAAAAAAGTGGTTTTCGCGACATGGTCTGTCTGTGCGTGGGTGTGTGTGTGTGGGGTGTGTGTTCAATTTTAAGCATGAAGGAATTGAGCTAGGAGGTTGAAATTTTATATATAAGTTAAACACCCCCGGGACCGGAAAAATAAGCTTTTAATCAAAATCGGCCAAAGAGTACTAGTACTTTACTGATGTACTTTTTCAGTTTTTTTTTTTTCGATTTTCTCAAAATTCGCTCTAATGATTTTGATTAAAATTCAAAAATCAATTATTTTTTAGATACTCTTTTAAATGTATATTCTCGTTTTGCCCTCAAAATTGTTTGAAGCACACTTTACTCTTGTACTTCATAGAAAAGATAGGAGAAATGGTTGCCATGGTAACAAAATATAAATATTTCCCCATACTTATAAATTTTACATCTTAATTCAAATGTTACGTACTGTCGAGAACTAAATACATGTCGACACAAAAATCTGGTGTGACAAGCACAGAACACAACTTTCGATTACCGAAGGTAAGAGAAAGTTGTGTGCTGTCTCCATCACACCAGATTTTTTATTTTAAATTACTCCTGTTTGAAACTTATCCACTTATTTTAAAAAATGTTTGAGATTTTTCTTTGATTGTTTTTCAAATTTTGAAACTGTTTAATAATTCAATAATAATTTACTGGTAAATCTTCGTTTCCCATTTCATGAAATTATACACATCATCTCCTACCCCTAAACGACAACTATGAACCTAAATAATTAAAAAAAATGCCAAGATTTAAAATTATTTATTGCTCAATTCCTTCCTCTAAACTCATATTGATATTAAATTTAATTAAAACCAAAAATATCAAAATTATTTTTATAACTTCAGATAATCGCGATTCGTGCTCATCAAATGATTACGATAAAAGAATATTAAAAACTTCCTTTCATTTTTTATGTCTGCTTGTATTGGGAAAGAATGAAAAGGAGAAAGAGTGAGAGAATCATCTCAAGTAATGAGCTTCAAAGAAGAGCCTGTTTGAACCCCGATCAGATCTACGTCATTTTTCTAAAGGGGTGGGAGAGTTCTATATGGGTCATTCCATGCCAAATCGACAAATTTTTTTCCTGATCCCCGCGGATTGCGCTGAAAATTTCCTATCTTTTTTCATCATACTAAAAATTGTTTTTTTTTTTTCAGTAAAGTACGAGACTGAAAAAAAAAACAATTTTTAGTATGATGACTTAAAATTTTCGAATAAAATATCATTTTTCAACTTCTAAAGTTTCACGAGAAAGCTGAAAAAATTTCATAAAAAAGTTACGTAAAAAATAAACCAAATTTCAAAAAAAAAAATTTTATAACCAAAAAAAAAATAGAAGCAATCGTCGGCACATCTTGAAATTAGGGGGTAATTGTAGAATTAGTTGAAGTTTATTTTGAGTTAAAAAAATTTAAAAAAAAAAAATGGTCGAAATAAAATTAGGGGTTTTTCAAAAAAACTGAAATATTTCATATACCGGGCTTCTGAAATAATTTTTGTATTTTTTTCTGAAAACTACATTAAAAAACAAAATTTTTATTGCCTTGCGGGGTTCCGAAATATCAATTTTAAAATAAGTTATCGTTATTTGAAAAAAAAGAGCAGTTTTTTTTCAAAAATCCATAACTTTTTTTTAGTTGAATAAAAAAATTTGAAAAAATTCTCAAAAATGTCTTTTAAGGGGTAGAAAAAAGATAGGAAATTTTCAGCGAAATCCGCGGGGGTCAGGAAAAAAATTTGTCGATTTGGCATGGAATGACCCATATACATTTTAAAGATCATCTACAAAATAGTTGATATATGAATTTTAATCTTTAGAGTCAATTCAGTGAAGTACCGGTACTAGTATTTTTTGACCGATTTTGTTCTAAAGTGTCTGGAAAGGTACCTAAAGAGGCACACACTTGCAAAAATGTCGTTTGTGTAAAATATCGAGCTAATTTTTGTCCAAAATTATGAATTGCCGTGGACCCCTCACACAAACATTTTGTACAAAATTTCATTTTAGCCTTCGGAGCTTGGTGCAGTGGGTAGCGTGTTTTCCAAGGGTCGGGAGTTCGGATCCAGGTACGCTAATACAAGGCCATCTTGTGGGATAGAGTTTTTTGCGGGGAGGGCACCATGAGCGCCATAACTTACATTTAGCCGTAATCTGTTTTCTCCTAAGCTATACTCTCTAAATAATCCGCACACCTATCTGACAGAAATATGATGGGGTTACACTTAAAAATTATTCTTTTAGAAATTGCAGGTTTAGTTAGTTCTACTAAGACGTGATGCAAATTTTGAAATGTACATTAATTAACCTGAATTCTAAGCTATAATTATAAATGTTGATTTATGCTTTTGGAATTGGAGTAGATCTTGTGGTTCATTCAATCAAAGTGTAATTTTTCGGATTGTAATTCAATGGGAGAATTCGAGAATGATGGAAGACGTGACGAGACTCAAACTCAGAGGAATCTAAAGAAAAGTATGAATTCCCCCCACCAACTCGCTTGGAATTAACACAAGACGATTCCTCTTTTCTTCCCTATTATAATATAATAAAATTTAGATATCTGCTCATTTTTTTCTTTTCTTATAACTTTCTCGTTATAAAAAGCCTTTTGTTGTAATATTAAATTAAAAAGAAATTTTTATTAATAATAAAAAAATATTTTTATTAAAAATTAAAGTTTTCTTCACGAGATCTTTAATATTTTAGAATTTTTAATAGCTACTTTATTAGTAGCTGAGCGGATAAATCTGTGTTTACAGATCTGAAATTCCAACAGAATTCGGGTTCGAATCCCACATGACCCAAAATTATTCAACGGTTCGGAAGTCTGCTCAAGAAATAGGAAAGAGAAGTGGAAGAGTCACCTCTAGTGCCAGAGTATCTCTTGTCTCCGAGGATTGGAAGTTAGAGAGAGCAAAAGGATTGTAATAAAATGGATGGGGATATGTGATATTAATTTGATTATTATTTTTTTAATAATTTGTTTGTCTTTAGCGTCATCTGAGGCCATTTAGACCCTATTCATTTCAATTGATTGAAATGCAAATAAATTTTTTCGCCTACGACAGGATAGGAACCCTTGATCTTTGGCACCAGAAGATAATGCATTACAAATTTTTTCAATTGAATTTTATAAAGAAATGAAACAGCATTAGAAAAATAAATTTAAGATTAGCTGAGAGAGAAAAAATAAATAAATACGAGGATACGTGGAGAAATATTCAATTTATTTCCACTGAATAGCAACCTCCTTAACGATAGATAATCCGGAATGCAGTGCTGATAATTGGTTGCCTAACGAAAAGGGGCTTTTTTTTTAAATTGAAAATTATTAATATGAAAATTTTCCATTAAAAAGAATATCAAAAATACTAAAAGATTTTAATTAGTTTCTTAAAATTATAACTAAAAAAATAAAATTAGATAAAAAACAACTCTTTTTTTGGCAAATCATTGCATTGAACGGAAATTTAAATCAAGGTCAATTCCGTTTAAAAAGGCAGAACCTAAAAACGGTATTTAGATCAATCGAATGGATTATTTACAATTAGTATAAAAGAATTTTTTTTATACTATATACATTCTATTCCCAGTAAAAATGAAGAATAAAAGAAAATGGCGGAACGAATTTATGAAAAGAGAAACAGATCAAAAAGAGGATGAACAAAACAAAAATTGAAATCCTTTTCCAAGTATCAATTATATTCACGATGAATGCAATCTACAGGAGATCAAAAATAGAAGAGAGAAGAATTGAATATGATAAAAGGGAAGGTTAAGAAAAATGCACAATTGTGAAACGAATTCCTATTGAAAAAAACGTTTCGAAATGAGGCCTGCCATCTTCAAAAAGATTAAGATTTTTTCCTTTCAAATTCTTTTAATACAAATGATCATTCTTATGAAATAAATGTTAATACGATTGCGGTGCTTAAATATCAAAGTGAATTATTTCTATCAAATGCTAAAATGTCGGATGCGATGGATCGATATTCATGAAATTGATCCCTACGTATCGAATCCTTCAATTTTCTTGTGCATAATATTTTGAGAAAAAAAAACAACTGGGAAAAATTTAAAATTTGAAAAGATCATAGGCTTATATAAAAATTTTTTCACTATCTCTTTAAGTACGTGTATTTATAATGTATCAAGAGGTTAATTAAAGTCAATTGGGTGGTCTCGAGAAACAAGCGTGTGGAACGTCACCTGATAAGCGAATTAGTATAATAAAACCCTAATAGCCTCTGCAGTCAAAAAGAAAAATTTTAATAAAAAAATTTATCGTTAGGGAACAAAAAGAAATCTATAATAATATCATAATAAATTTAGACCTCTAAAACTTATTTGTTCATATAGAAGATAAAGTAATCGTCAAGGTTTTGATTCTAAATTAAAAAAAAAAAAAGAAATCTCATATTTGTACAGAAAAAATCTGATGTGACTGACCATACAGCACACAAATTTCTGTTACCTTCAGTATTTGAAAATTGTGTCACACGAGATTTGTTTGTGCCGAGATATTGATAGTAGGACTATTTTAAAATCTAAGAGATAAAATTTATATATGGCAAACATTTCTTTTATCTTTCCTACAAATATTGTAATATTCATTTTTACATCTCCTGAATTAATAAAAAATAAATGATTTGTGAATTTTAATCAAAATCGTTAGAGCCGATTTTGACAAAATTGAAAAAAACTGAAAAAGTAAAGTATTAGTATTTTTGGCCGATTTTGTTGAAAAGCTTTGTGTCCGTTGAATACAAGGAGAGAGTAACTAACTTCTATTTATATAATTCGCTAATATCCGTCTGTCTGTCTGTCTTCTTCACGCTCGATTTGGGCAACTTCCCGTTGGAATTTCGAAACCAAATTTTTTATGCTTAAAGAGGAACTTCTAGGGATTACAGGAAATTATTTTCATTCCGAAATTCCTATAACATTTTGAGTTATTAATTCCCACAGTTACGATTTCTGCCATAGGAAATGTATAAAGAAATATTTATGTACCAGCGGTAAAGCCCGTCTGAATGTGTCTGAGTGTGAGTGTGATTGAGAAAAAAGTGTGTTTTTTAATTTAAAAAAAAAAAAAAAATTAAGAAAAGGCGACAGCTGGTGGGGGGACCAGGGGGGTCAAGCCCAAGCTTCTTATTATTAAGAAAAGGCGAAGGTCCGCAGCAGACGGGCCCGAGCTAGCTGGCGAAGCCCCCCGCTAGTAAATATAAAATTTCGACCTCCTCCTTTCTTTCTTGAGATATTTTGATCAGAGACAGACAAATAAATCATTCTACGGAATACATTTTTTTGGACTCACAACTGAGGACGTCCATACGTGAATTTTTATTCAAGTCTCGACATCGGATTTTTGACATTTTCTCCCTCTCTCTACTTAGATATAATAAAAATTAATTTTTAAGAATTATGTGGTGACTTGTTTTAATAAAATTAATTTTAAAATAAAGTCGTGTACACTACTCACTTAGAGATGTCCTCGACGCTGTCCATAAAATCAGGCATTTCTTTTTTGGAGGGGGGCTCTCCGTTAGCCGAATCTTCGATTCTGAAAGAAGAAAATTAATTTAGATATCAACATTTTAAATAACTTAAAAACTAACTTAATCTTTAATTAACTTAAAGGTAGAAAGTAAAAGATTTTTTAAAATAAAAAGAATAATTTAAAAAAAAAATAGCTCTTAAAAAGGAGCAAAGTGAATCCTAATTAAAATTTATTAAAATTAAAATTTCACGAG
Source organism: Euborellia annulipes (assembly GCA_023213315.1). NCBI lineage: Eukaryota > Metazoa > Arthropoda > Insecta > Dermaptera > Anisolabididae > Euborellia > Euborellia annulipes. The sequence continues at coordinate 53,312 of JAKCPI010002411.1, read as the reverse complement.
TCATAAATCCTTAAGATAAATATATTATATCTTCTCTTTCTTCTTTCCTTGATTAATGGCCTCGTCCATTGAGTATTTGGCAGTAGATAGTTGGTACGAGTGGATAAAAAAGTCGCACAGCACACAGCACACAACTTTCTCTTACCTTCGGTAATCGAAAGTTGTGTACTGTGCTTGTCACACCAGATTTTTTGTGTCGACATGTATTTAGTTTCCGACAGTACGGTACATTCGATTTTCAAGATGTAAAATTTATATGTGAAAATATTTATATTTTGTTACCATGGCAACCATTTCTCCTATCTTTCCTATGAAATACAAGAGTAAAGTGATCTTCAGAAGATTTCAATGGCAAAATAAGAATATACATTTTAAAGAGCATCTAAAAAATAATTGATTTTTGAATTTAAAAAAAAATCGTTGGAGTAAATTTTGAGAAAATCAAAAAAAACTACATCAGTAAAGTACTAGTACACTTTGGCCGATTTTGATTAAAAACTTATTTTCACGCTCCCGGGTGGTTAACTTTTATATAAAATTTCAGCCTCATAGCTCAATTCCTTCATGCTTAAAATTGAACACACACCCAGACAGACAGACCATGTCGCGAAAACCACTTTTTTGGATTCAGGGGACCTCAAAACGTGTATATCCATCAAAATCTCGACATCAAATTTTTGACATGAATCCAATACTTCCTCTCTCTATATATTAACATATATATAGAGGTAAGAGAAAGTAAAATGAATTCTTAAGCAAAATTAAATTTTGTCTGATTTTATTTAAAGTATATGGGTTTTGATGTTAGTAAGGGGTAACAGAGTAACCACCAAAAGTTGATTATATTTCAATCTTTATAACAAACGAAGATTTTTTCGAAATTTTAAATTAAAGTAGTCAACTCTAAATCACTTTATATTTATTTATTCTTTTTCTAATGAAAAGTTTCACTTCTTTCTTCACCCATCATCGCCACTGACACTTGAGAGATGATGACTGAATAAAAGTAAACTTTAATACTTGACAGTTTTATTTATAGTTCGGCACGCTCAACTTTATAATCCTCTTAAGATGGAAACTTTTTTTTCATAATTTATTTCATCTTTATAATAGCATCTCATTAATTTAGTCTTCAAAGAAATTATTTTTTAAATTGGAGAAAATTACACCTTTAAGAGCGAATCCTAACATTTTATTGTTAGAAGAAATTTAGATCCATATGAAAATTAATAAAGAAAATAAATAATTTTTTTATAAAAATACAATAAGCCTACAAATCCCTTCTATTCAGTTATAACTTGTCAGGGACTATGCTGGTTAGTAATTTTGTTGGAATTTTCCCACGTTTTAAGAACAAATTACCCATTTGGAAGATGAGCTTAAAATAAGCCTATTGATTAAAAATTCAAAAGTATTTATTCCGCTTAGTTAATAAGATCTTTTAAATAATTTTAATTAGTTTTTATTATTTAAACAAACTATAAAATTCATTTTTTTTACGTTTATATTAAATAATTCAGTATTAATCATATTTATGAACTTCATTTTACAAATAGGTAAGTAAGTACCGGTCAATGACATAGAAAGAAGACTTCCTGTATATGATTACAATTTTTTTTAATTCCCAATTTAAATTATTATTTTTTTTTACTTACAAGAGATAAATTTATTTAAAATAATTGACTGTGAATAGAGTAAATAAATATGGACAGATAAAGTGGAATGTTTGCCAAATGCCGGAAGTTAAAAAAATTTCTTTAATTAAATAAGCTAAATTTTAACCCTTTCTCTCTAACATTCTCTTAATTTACTACACCCGGATTCATTTTATTATTTAAAAAAGTTGAGAGGCATTGTAAATAATTTTAGACGTCAATTTATCACTTAACCATTCTGTATTAAGGAAATTTTGGCTTCGACTGTAGCTAATAGTTTTGATGGAATCTCACCATCATCTTCTAAAATCAAAGATACAAAAAATTGTACATATTTTTGAGTAATTAGTGTTTTGTGTGTATATAAGATGAATTCTTAAGAAAGCTAAATACAATTTTTTGTATCTTTGATTTTAAGCCTGAAGATGATGTTGAGATTCCATCGAAACTGTTAGCTACAGTCGCAGCCAAAATAAATCCAACAAAATAATAAAATATTTATTGTTTAGCTTCCCACCCTTATCTTGGCCTTAACTTGAAATAAAAATGAGAAAAATTGTACATTCACACATTTAGTTGAGATTATTTTCATTTCCTAATTTGGAAAAACTTCTTAGTGACCTGATATTCTCAGTAGAAAATGAAATAATAATCAAATTTCTAAATATAAATGATAGCAATTAATTACTCTTTTTTTTAAATAAAAAATTTAATTATTTTTCTTTATCATTCAGAAGTGTTTGGATTTTGATTATTTTCTAATTAATTATTTTCAGATTTCATTTAAATGTAATTGAAATAAATTTTGTAAAATAATAATAAAATTTTTTAATTATTTACTGGGGCTTTATTTAATATTTAATTAACCTTGAAAGATAAATAAATGTTATTCAAGAGATATAAAAAAAATCTGGTGTGACTGGCGCACAGCACACAACTTTCTCTTACCTTCGGTAATCGAAAGATGTGTACTGTGCTTGTCACACCAGATTTTTTGTGTCGACATGTATTTAGTTTCCGACAGTATGGTACATTCGATTTTCAAGGTGTAAAATTTATAAGTATGGCAAAATATTTATATTTTGTTACCATGGCAACCATTTCTCCTATCTTTTCTATGGAGTACCAGAGTAAAGTAGTCTTCACAAGATTTCAATGACAAAATGAGAATATACATTTTAAAGAGAATCTAAAAAATAATTGATTTTTGAATTTTAGAAAAAATCGTTGGAGCAAATTTAGAGAAAATCGAAAAAACTGAAAAAATCTGGTGTGATCAGGCACAGCACACAACTTTCTCTTACCTTCGGTAATCGAAAGTTGTGTACTGTGCTTGTCACACCAGATTTTTTGTGTCGACATGTATTTAGTTTCCGACAGTATGGTACATTCGATTTTCAAGATGTAAAATTTATAAGTATGGCAAAATATTTATATTTTGTTACCATGGCAACCATTTCTCCTATCTTTTCTATGGAGAACAAGAGTAAAGTGGTCTTCAGAAGATTTCAATCACAAAATGAGAATATACATTTTAAAGAACAACTAAAAAATAGTTGATATATGAATTTTAAAAAAAATCGTTGGAGCAAATTTTGAGAAAATCGAAAAAAACTGAAAAAGTGCATCAGTAAAGTACTAGTACTTTTTGGTCGATTTTGTTCAAAAGCTTAGTGTCACGTCCCATGGGGGTGCCTAACTTAAATATAAAATTTCAACCTCCTAGCTCTTTTCGTTCTTGAGATATTTTGTTCACAGACACACAGACAGACACACACACAGACAGACCATGTCGCGAAAACCACTTTTTTGGATTCAGGGGACCTCAAAACGTGAAGATCCATCAAAATCTCGACATCGAATTTTTGACATGAATCCAATACTTTCTCTCTATATATATATTACATATATACATAGGTAAGAGAAAGTAAAAAAAGAGAAGTCAATTGGTAATATTAAAAATTCAGGAACGACAGAGACAGCGCTACGGGGGTGCAAGCGCCACCCCCCCCCCCCAGTCAGCTTTAAAACAAAGTCGAGGGATGATATATATAAATTTGTTAATTTTAAACAATAAATGATTTATAAATGAAAGTATAGAGTTAATAAAATAAAGTTTTGATTCAATTTTACTTTCTCTTACCCTATATATGAAATATATATAGAGAGAAAGTATTGCGATCATGTCAAAAATTCGATGTCGAGATTTTTTTTTTTGTTTCTCTGTTAGTATACGGGTATACCCTATATATAGGACTACCAGACGTCCGGATTTCGTTCGGACAGCCCGGCTATGTAATATGTGTCCGGTTTGAAGTCCGGATTTTACTAATATGAACCTAAAGCGTGGCCAAATTGGAGAATTTTATTCCGCGCCGCTTCGTAATTTATTAACCCCATAATCGTTATTTTTTAATCCTAAAAGCTTAAAATCAAGCTTAAATTTGATGCTTTTCACTCCTCATGATAGGTAAAAACGCAGATTTCAGTGCCTAATTTTCAAAAAATTTTCCAAACCCCCCAGACCTCCCTGAAGTCGTCTGTTCTGGCCTCAATAAATTATGGTAACCCTAGGTAGATATATATATATATATTAACCGCCCCCCCCCTATTGGTAAGTTTGACCCACCCACACCTGCCCCCCTCCCCCCCTCGGAGAAAAAGCTTGCGCCGTCACTGAGGAACGACTTCCTTTCTTTCACGCAATTCTTCAAAAATTGTTCAAATTAAGAAATTTTGGCCCTCCGAAATGTTTCAAATGTATATAAACTTATATATTTTTAAATTTTCATTTGAGAAAAGAAAAAATTCATATAGGACTATACGACCCTGAAATTTAAAGAGTGACCTGATTATACGGAGAATAGTATAAAAATAATAAAAATGCAAGATAAAAATTATTTGATTTAAAGAGATATCAGAAGAAAACAAATTGGAAGAGGTTTGAAAAAAATTAGAATGAGCACTTGACTCGGAGCACGTGCACAGTACTTGATAACGGCTGCAGAATAAGCAGTTGAAACGTTGTACAGTATTTATATATTTTTAATAAATATTTAATACAAATATGTGGTCTATAATTAAAAATTCTCCTAATAATAGCAAAAAAAACTTGAGAGAAAAATTTTCGTTTTTAAAGGATAAGTGACAAAGGACCTCTCAATTTGAATCCGCTACAGACACGTTTGTATTAATACAAAGAGCGGAACTTGAAAAAAATCTATTAGCATGACTGTATGAGTGAATAGAGACTCCTGAAATTACACACCATTTTGTTTATTTATATTTTCATGGATGATTATTTTACTTTTAAAGAAATCTATTTTTTAGTAATTTTCATAATGTGTTTATAAAATACAGGGATCAAATCACTGACTCTAGAACAAGAATTGAGGATTCTCTCTGTGCCCGAGACCAAGGTTAAAATTTATTTAAAATAACTGGCCAAATTATTTTATTCAAAAGGGGCACCAGATACGATCACCTCCGGAAATATAAACCAAATTGCTGAATTATTTCACAGCAGCAATTCTTAGTAAATGAGAGGCTTATTAAAAATATGTTTAATGGTAACTTTTCCTATAAAGATGACTATCAGGTCTAAATTTTTATTTTAAAAAGAAAAATCTGAGAAAAAATTAATCCAGAACAAGGGATAGTTATTTTGAATATTTTTTAACCAAAATAGATCCAACTTATTTTAGAATAAACATCAACAAGGTGTCATGGAGAGCAGTGGTGGGATTTCCATTAAGCATTTCAAGTAGACAGACGGCCCCAAAAAACGTGAAAAATATTATAAAGGGTAGCTCCCACTGGACCCAATTATCCTTTATAATATAGCTAATTATTTTCTTAGCATTATGTCTATTTATCTATTATTACCTATAGATATCAAAGCTCGAATTTTTGCCTTGAATGCATTGCATCCTCAATGAAAATATAATAATATACAGAGGCAATTGTTTGGCGGCTCAGTCCGCCACCTCTATAGAGATCTAGGCCGAATTTTGAGATAAAAATATATACAGAATATTCCTCTCTTTTTTGAAAAAACAAATATGGGACCGTCCATTTGAAAAGGTACCAAATCTTCACCGGGGTCAAAATTGAGTTTGTACGGAACACATGCTGCTGAGCAAGCCAGGTAATTTTAGAATTTGTTTATCATTTTTTGTTTGGAAGATATGAATTTTTATAATTTTGGTTATGAAAAATCTCGTTTTGGGAAAAATGAGTTTAAAGTTTGTTTTTTCAATTTTTATATTATATAAAATACATATATTCTGATGAATCGAATATTTCATCATATAAGATGAAGAACTAGAGAATCGGAATCAGTAATAAATAAAAAAAGCATTGATTTCTTTGAACTTTTTTTAGTAAATTGGCTCTCCTGAAAATTTAGCGCAGTGAAGTTTTGGCACCTTTTCATGTGGACAGTCACATATATTGTAAAAAAGGGCTATAGGGGGTTTGGGCAGTGTAGTTGATTTTTCTTGATTTTAGGAAAGTTAAATATGGGATTAAAAAAAAAAATATATTTTTAAGTTTAAGCAACAAACAAAAATAATGGAGAAATTAAAAAACGAGGTCTAGTGATTGTTAATTTCTCCTAAATAAATACATAATGTTTCAACAAGAGTCTAAATTCAGTTGTTAGTATGAATATAAGAAAAAAAGTAGAAAGAGAAGTCGATTTTTAAATATCTAAAAAAATTTTTTTTTTAATTTTCTTAATGAATTTGAATGGCCTAATGGACTAACATAAGCTATCATAATTTTAAGATGGATATTAAATAGAAATGCCTGAACCCCAAATATATATATTAATTACAACGGTTATCGTCTAAAGTCTTAAATGGCCTGAGTTGCCGAAAAGACTGTGTGAATGTGTGTGTGAGTGTGAGTGGGAATGAGAAAAAAGTGTGAATGTTTAAAAAAAAAAAAAAGGATGGATAGAAAAATTGATGAAAAAAAAAAAACATCGAAGAAACCTTGTTCCCAAAAAAGTTAAACATCCCCTCAATTAACAAGTAATATGTAATAAAATAAAAAAAAAAAAATTAGAAAAAAAAATTTTTTTAAGTGAAAAGAATTTGTTTAAAATTTGTTTCACAAAAAAAAAAAAATATTTGAATACTCACTCGGTGGGTCGGGCTGGTAATGGCAGCTGATTAGAACGTCCGAGTCGCCTGGCGATCGCCTCCCGACTGTACGGGTTGTTGGCGATTGGTTTGGCTGACTCCCACTTGCGATGCTCGTACTCCGCTATTGTGCCTAGCATAACACACACACACACACACACACATATAAGAGTGAAATCAGCTACCATCGCTAACAACATACACCTGGCGGAGATGGGGGTTCCCCCTCTTTTAGTTTCCGGCCAAGCACAGGAAGGAAAAACATCCCTAACCTCGTTCGACCTTTTTTTTTTCTTCTTATACCAGGATAAAACAATAGCCAGAGGATGGAGAATTAAAATAAACTTGACTTTTTCGGTTAACCTTCTTTCTCTAAAAGATATGAATCTTCGGGCCTAGCTAGCATAAAGCTAGTCAACCCGCCGCGAAAGTGTGGAAGTCCTGGTTCGACTCCAGGGGGCGCAAAATTGGCCCATTCAAAGAAATTTATACCTAGTTGATATGAATCCCGTTTATCTATTCTAGCTATTTTTTTAATTTTATCAACATTATCAAAAATAATAAATTAATATATAGAAACGAATAAATGTTTTTAGTATAAATCGAAAGGTTTATTTTAGTTAGTAACGAAGTTTTTTTTTTTTTTTTTTTAACATTCACACTTTTTTTCCCATTCACACTAACACGCATGCACACTTAGGCCATTTAAGACTTTTTCGATAACCGTTAATTATTAATATATCACTTGATAAGTTCGAATCGAGGCAGTTGCGGATCCAGAGGTGTTTCTCGGGGGGGAGGAATCTGGTGTGACTGGTCGCACAGCACACAATTTTTTTCTTAATTTCGGTAATTTAAGGGCGCATTCTGTACTTGTTTGCCAGAATATAAATATAAATCAAATTTTTAAGTATTAATTTTTAAAATTTTACATTAAAAATACATTTTTTTCGAAAAAAAGTATTTTTTTTTAAATCTCAGGGGGGGGGGTAATTACCCCCTTTACCCCCCCCCCTTGTATCCGCCCTTGAATCGAGGTATTTTGAATACTATTATCTTATTCAAATATATACCATGGTAGATCTCGAAAAATATTTAACTATTCTTATTTAAGCCATTTGGTATCCAAATGGCATAAATAAAATCATCGGACTGCCTGGGATCCGAACCCGCGACCCCTGGTATAGAAGGCCAGCACGCTAACCTCTACGCCAAGCCCAAGGCGAACAAAGTTTAAATTAATTATAAATCTACCCTTTTTATTCTTAACATATCGTTTATATGTTTGCAAATTGTATAGGTGTAAATTTGGCATTTATTTTTTTTTAATTCAATTGAAAATTAAATGATTATTAATTTCCTTTAAGTAAGCCATTTCCATAATTTTCATTTAATATATTAAGAATATATAGTATTGAACAAATATAGAACTACTGTATAGACTATACATGAAAAGAAAATACAGTAGTCTTGCTAATCCGGACTTCGATCCTCCGGCATCCCAGCTAATCCGGCATGTTCAAAGGGATATTGTAGCAAAAATAAAGTGTAATTTAGAATATCATTACAGATTTTTTCAAGAGATAAATATGTATGTATTATAGTAGTAAGTATACGTTTTATGTTTCGGATAATCCGGGATTTTCAGAACCCGGCCGGTCCCGTTTAGGCCGGATTAGCAAGACTCTACTGTGCATACTTTAATTTTGCGAGTCGTTTTCTAAACCTGGAGGTTTATAGCAAAATTAATCAATTCGTCTCAGATTTATTTTATAATAAAAGTTATTAAAATTCTCCCAGAAAACAAAAAAATATTCATAAAATAATAAAATCAAAAGTGAGAAAATAAATGTTGAATAATCGATTTAAAAAAAAAAATGAAAATTTATAGAAAGGTGTGTAAATAAATATAAGATTCAATTTCCTGCTCTCTCTTATCAAAATATGGATTTTTTTTTTTATAAAATCAAAATAAATAATCAACAAAAAAGGATGAATCATGTGAATGATAGAAAAAAATTTGTCTAGTGGTGATAGTACAAATTTCCTATTCCATGTTAAGAAGGAAATGGAAATAGTGTTTTAAGATTGAGAAATCTTGTTTGGGATATTTGATTTGATGAATAGAAAATATTCAACAAGTTTGTTCTGCCCAAAATTGGGCTTCTTAGAAATTTCGATACAAAAGATAAAAGACTTCAAGGAGTGATGTTCTTTTTTTTAATTAATTAACATTCTGTTGATTAGAATAGAAATTAACAACTGAACACACATACGTTGAACGTGTGGTGCAAAAAGTTGGTCATTTGGGTTGCCTATCTTCAAGGGTCAAAAGGTATTAGGCTCGTCGGGAGCTCCTATACTTAATATTATGGTAATATTCTGAACAAAAACCAATCAAGAACGATAAACAATTCATTGAAATTAGGGTTTTATTAGCTATCATTCAATTTAAATAATGAGTTTGAATAATCTCAGGTGTTGGTGGTTTATGCGAGTAACGTGGAAGCTGTCAAAATCATTTATCTTATATATTAATAAATAAATAAATTTATTACTACCCGCTTAGAGGCACCAGTCCTCGTGTCTAGTTCCAACAAAGACAATACAAATTTAAATACAATAACAACAAATAAAACAAAACAAAAGAAAAAAATAGAAATATATGCCCATTTCCATTAAAACAAAAAGATATATAAAAAAAAATCAACTATCAAAAATTCGAGCAAGCCACGAAGGTTTGCGAAAAATTCGATGTCAAGATTTTATTTAACATGAGTGGAGGAATATTTTTTTGTCCCATGGCTCCAAGGGCGGATACAAGGGGGGGGTGATTACCCCCTCCGAGATTTGAAAAAAATACTTTTTTTCGAAAAAAATTTATTTTTAATGTAAAATTTTAAAAATTAATACTTAAAAATTTGATTTGTATTAATATTCTGGCAAACAAGTACAGAATGCGCCTTTAAACTACCGAAATTAAGAAAAAATAGTGTGCTGTGCGACGAGTCACACCAGATTACCCCCCCCCGAGAAACACCTCTGGATCCGCCCTTGCATGGCCCCCAGAAATTGAACCCAGGATCTCTAGGCTTTCCGGGGCGTCGGAGTGCTATCAATTGCTCTAAGAAGATTTTAATTGAAATTGGGATTCCTAGTTCAAAAAATGATTTGAGTTTGTGGTGGAAAAACCTACAGCTCTTGTCTTAATCCCGAGGGGATGAAATTTGATATCTGGGTTAAGTACCCTCTTGTCACGTCACCCGATGCTTTTGAATAAAATCAGCCAAAAAGCACAAGTACTTTACTAACGTACTTTTCAGTTTTTCCCGATTTTTTTTTTTAATTCTCTCTAATGATTGTGATTAAAATTTATAAATCATTTAATTAAAAGATATATTATCATAATCATCTACATTTTTATTCGTGTACTTATAGAAAAGAGAAATGGTTGTCTGGTAACAAATATATTTTAGATCTGCCAGATAAAAGAGCTTAAGGACGATTTTTGAAGTATGACGAAATTGCAGCAAATGAGCGATATTAAAATTTAATCAGGCTACGAGACGTATTTATATTAATAAATAATTAAAACAAAATAAATAAAGCATATTTTAAAAATAAACACACAAGCGCATGTAAAAAAAAATGCTAATTTTATTCAACTGGCGCCAGCGTATCTATTGACAAGTAAACAATGCTTTCATTAAAATTCCGTAGGCATCACTCGTTAGGTAAAATAAATAATATAAAGCGGCGCCCAAATTTTATAAAAGAATAATTCCACCAAACGATCTAAATTAACGGAAATGAAATATGTTTTGAATGAATTGGGGTAGCATATGGTCAAGACCCCATGGGGAGAAAGTCGTCACGGGTTCCGCCCATGTGAATTCACCCTTATATCCTTTATTAAGCCCTTAGTTATTATTAAAAATGCCTAGATACTACTACTCACCCAATTCATTTAATTATATCCGGATAAAATTATTCAAGATGGAATTTTTATAATCTAATCCATAAAGTAATGAAAATACGAATATTAATTAATTATTTTAATGAAAATTTTAATTTGTTTTTGTTTAGATATATTCTTTTTTATTCTTTGATTCTCAAACAATAAATCGATTCTCAAGTTTCTCTTATTTATATATTTTATAATAAATAACTATGAGAAACTCGGTTTTAAGACAAGGCAAATTTAATATTCATACTTAAAATAAAAATAATATATAATTATAATTAAAGAATGTATCTTAAATGACAAAGATGGAAATTTCTATATTATTTGTTAAGAATGTGAAAATTTTATATAGATATTATATTGTTTGGAAAAAAAAGTATTTGGAAGATGAGGAAGCAAGGAAAGTTAATCGTCCTTAAGTTAGTGAAAGGATAATTGGAAAGAATGATCAGCTCAGAGCGGGATGAGATACTTTCTCCTTATCCAAAAAATATTCAAGGTCTGGTCATTTTACATGTATTATTTTTTAAGAAGAAATAGGCTAGAGAAATGGAGAAGTGCCACCGGCACATTTCTATGAACTATCGCACTAGAAATATTAAAAAACTCAAGGAAGCTACAACACTTGTTGTTTGAGAAAAATATTTTTCTTCAGGAATGAAAGTTAGAAGAAAACGCAGCCAGAATTTTTTCTTTAAAAATATATTTTAACAGCTGACGTTTCTGCCTTGGTAAAAGCCATCCTCGGATGACCACTAACAGCTCCGAGGATGGCTTTGACCAAAGCCGAAACGTCAGCTGTTAAAATATATTTTTAAAGAAAAATTCTGGCTGCGTTTCCTTCTAACTTTCATTCCTGAAGAAAAATATTTTTCTCAAATCTTATTTTCACCCCCTAGCTTAAATATAAAATTTCAACCTCCAAGCTCAATTCCTCCATGCTTTAAATTGAACCCAAACAGACACACAGACAAAACATGTCACGAAAACCACTTTTTGGATTCAGGGGACCTCAAAACGTGTATATCCATCAAAGTCTCGACATCGAATTTTTGACATGAATCCAATACTTTCTCTCTCTATATATATATATGTATATTAACATTAAATATATATAGGTAAGGGAAAGTAAAAATTCAAATCCGAATTGAGATTATTAGTTCTTTATACAAAAAGATGCAATAACTCACCCCAGTAAAATTCTAAGTGGACTAATCATATATTACTTTTCTATCTATTGAAAAAAATTCCTACAAAATTCTGCAAGGGATTCGATGGGTTCCTAAGTTACCCAGTGTTATTATTATCTGTTTATGAGAGTTTCGAAATTCTCAAAAATTAATTCCGCCCCAGTAATAAGAAATTTTAGAATGACATTAAAAGGTTTCTACCCCACTATGCTATTTGCTAAATATTGAATATAAATTTTAACTCAAACGGAATGCACTTATTTTTTAGTAAAATTATTAAAAAACATTAATATCTTTATGCATTATACGGGATGGGGCATTAACCCCCCTGGTTAATGCCTTCATACCTCCCCCCCCCTTTAAGGAAATGCGAGCCTTCACCGCGAAATTACTCTCAAAATAATTTGAATACATTTATAAATAATTATTTTAATTTTTATTTTATTTTAATTTTCTACCCTTAATCCACCCCTGAGTAAAAGTATATTAAGGAAATTTGATTAACAAAAATATAGGCCAAATAGAAAGAATATAGTCTAATGGTAATTAATGGTGACTTATGAAAAGATAAAAAAAATGAACCCCCAATATGTATATTATTAATTAATAACGATTATCGTATAAAGTCTTATAATGCCTGAGTTGCCGAAAAGACTGTGTTAATGTGTGTGTGTGAATGTGAATGAGAAAAAAAAGGTGTTAAAAAAAAAAAGATAAAAGATAAAAAACTAATTTTCAATGACACCTACACTCCCCCTCCCCCTTTCAACAGCTTATATTCACCCTCTACCCTTAGTGAAAAACAAAATATTTAATTTCATATTCAAAAGAATCGTTTTTCGCAGTCAAATTATTTGTTTCTATCATTTTTTTTTTCAACGATAAAATGCATAATAATTACCTTTAATAAGACACTCAAGAGGGTGTGCTGGTTGACGGTGAGGTCAGGGTGGATACACTATATTAATTATTCACTTTGATTCACTTTAAACACAATTAAAAAAAAATAGAGAGCAAGCATCTCGCGCCTGCCAGCCCGGCCGCGCGCTCGACTCGACTGAACGAGAGATTCGTCTCTTATCTTTGTATAGGAATAAAAATAGATGAAAATAACAATTCCCTTTTTATTAAAAGTAAAAAAATACCTTTTGCTCTAATCTAACTATATTTTGAACCGGAAAAGAATGTCAACAAGTGATTTGGAATATTCCAAGGCCTTTCTTAAATAATCAACCCTTCATCCCCCCCTAATTAAAATATAATCAACGCTATTTTTTGAATGTTTTCTATTTATTTGGCTTCGATTTAGCTAAAATAAATTATAAAAAAACATTTTTTTTTTTTTTTAAATTTTTCAACCCCTTATCCAAACCTAATAAATAAAATAATTAACAATGCTATCGCCTTCGGCGAGCTTCGCGTCTAGTCAGAAAAAAATTAAAACACTGAAAAATTCCCTGGATCCGCCTTTGGGTTTTACACATAGTGTAATTTTCTAGAATGAATCTAACTTTAGGCCAGTGGTTTCCAAACTTTATGCTACAACGCCTCCCTTAAAAATATTTAACGCCCCCTCCCCCACACATTTAATAAAATAATACAAAAATAAAATTTTTAATACTAAAAAATACAAATTTAGGCCTTATATAAAAATATTTTTTTTTATTTATTCATATTTATTATTTTAATTAACAACTCCGTCCCAGAATCTTCTAAATTATTTAATTATTTTATTTATAAAACTAGCAATCATTTGGAAAATTGATCTTGGTGGCCAATATTCGCGCCTCTAGTCCGCGCCCCCCGCGCTCACATTATGGAAAACGCTTCTATAGACAATTCCTTAAGGTGCGCGTCTCGGGGTGCTAATTTTGGGAGATTCCAGCGGCCACAATTTTGAAGCTATCGACCTCAATTTTTTTTTTTTTTTTAATTAAAGCTATTTAAATTATCTACAACTTAATTTTTGATTTTCGAAAAAATAAATTTTTTTTAGATTAATCGCATTAAATAAAAGGTATTTTTAAAAAATTCGCTCTAAATCTTATAGATAATTAAATTAGTAATCATTGTGTTAAAAAATAATTAATTTTCTACCCTTAATTGATTAGATTCCAAATGAAATGGAATAATAATAATAAAACATCTCCGAAAGAAAAAATTATATGTTGTGCGGCCAGTCATGCCAGCTTTTTTTTAAGAAAAGGGATAATTTCGAGTCTATCAATAAATATTCTATTTTAATATTTTATATTAAATCCTACAACCGTGAAAGGCTAGTAGAATTGGCAAATTTATTTATTATTCATTAAAACTTCCCCTTATTTATTTTTACTTTCTTTTACACATTTTGAAAATCGAATGAACCATACTGTCGGAAACTAAATACATGTCGACACAAAAATCTGGTGTGACAAGCACAGTACACAACTTTCGATTACCGAAGGTAAGAGAAAGTTGTGTGCTGTGCCCTTCCTTGATTAAAATTTTATAAATGTTCTTGATCTTAAAAAAAGAACTAGGAAATTATTTTAAAAAAATTTTGTTTTAACCCTTATCCTTTTTTTTTAATAATAAATCCGACGATTTCGTTTGAAGATAAAAAAAAAATTGGAAATTATTATATTAATAAGCCTCAAGCGTTGCTCATGTTACAAGTCGTTTTAACGAGCCTGTTTGGAAAATGAAACGCCGCTCAATGAAATAGGCAGTCATTGAAGCGTGAAGACTACTACAATGGGGCTTTATAGAGTACGGTACACTTAAAGTGCTAGAGAACACAAAACGGGATCAGGAAGAGTATCAAAAAAATAATATAAAAAACTTGACAGTAGTCTGGCTTCTTTTAAAATTACTATCGCATTTGACGGTAAATAAATAAATACTAGCTATTAATCACAAATTGAAATTAAGAAACGTTTAAAAAAATTTTTTTTTTAGATTGTCTAAATATTTTAAAACTTTTTGTTTCACCGAGATGTAGTTATAGAAAAGTTTCACTTTTATCATCTGCTCTCTTAGTGATAATGATAAGAGTTAATTTAATTGTCTTGGTTTATTTATTGTGAGAATTTTTTTTTTTTTTTTAATATAAATATAGAAAGTGAATTTCTCATAAAGTCATCGTTAATGAATTTAATAACTGTTGTTTAAAGCGAAATAAGGCCAGAGCTTGCTTGTTCATCCGTTCATATCTTTATTAGGAGGATTTTATCTTATTCTTAATCCCATTGTCCCCGAGTATTGGATTAAAGATTTCTTGGGAAATTAATGAAAATCTTTCCCTGGATTGTAATATTGAAGAGAAACGAGACAATTTTTATCATTTTATCAATATATTCGATTATTTATAATTGAATTAATCATTTTGAAAAGTATCATCCACTGCAGGGCTGTCCAACATGAGGCCCGCGGACCTCTAAATGTATAAATCACCCTTATGTTATTTTGGAAAATTGCTAAAAGCTGTTTTTGCCTGGATAACACAAATTTAAAATATTTTTTATTAAAATTGACGATAGTTGAGGGGAAAAAATAAAAGATAGAGTGTTTCTATATGTGTAGGCCTCGCCTATATCTATAGGCCTATTAAAATAAAAAAAATTATTTATACACGGTTCCTTGTCTGTCTATCTTTCCTATTAAGTATAAGAGTAAAGTGGTCTTCAGAAGATTTCAATGTCAAAATGAGAATATACATTTTAAAAACAATCTAAAAATAATTTTAATCAAAATCGTTGGAGCGAATTTTGAGAAAATCGAAAAAAAAACTGAAAAACTACATTAGTAAAGTACTAGTACTTTTTGGCTGATTTTGATAAAAAGCTTATTTTCACACCTCAGGGGGTGTCTAACTTAAATATAAAATTTCAACCTCCTAGCTCAATTCCTTCATGTTTTAAATTGAACACAGACAACACAGACCAGTGGCGGATTAATGCAATTTTGTCGGGGAAGGGGGGCTTTTTTTTTTTATTTAAGGACTTTGTCGGCATCTATGGCCATTTAGACCCCTTTCCTATTTATTTAGATTGATTGGTAACAAATTCAATTGAAATTAAAGAGCGGAAATCATAATTTCTTTAGATTACTAGTTTTTATAACGTTTTGAATTTCTCCTCGGGGGGGGGGGGGGGCGATCGCCCCCCTCGCCCCCCCTTTAATCCGTCCCTGACACAGACAGACAGACCATGTCGCGAAAACCACTTTTTTGGACTCAGGGGACCTCAAAACGTGAAGATCCATCAAAATCTCGACATCGAATTTTTGACATGAATCCAATACTTTCTCTCTATATATATTAACATATATAGAGAGGTAAGAGAAAGTAAAATTAGTCTGACAAGTGAGTTCAAGGTTGTCTAAAAATTTTATGGTGTAAAAAGTAGCACATCCGCCGTTAAAACGGAAATACCTGGTTTGAACCCAGGTGGCTTGAATTATCCCCTATCAAACAAAAAGGTCTCTCGAAAACTATTTTTATCTTATTTTGTTAGAAATTTTAGAAAAAATAACTTTTCCCTCTTTAAAAACCAAATAAAGATGGCCTGGCCTATTTTGAAAATAATCGATTCAATTATTCATTCATTGTGATTACTTATATGGAATTAAAGAAATTTCTTTTTAAATTTAAAAAAATTATATTATTAAATATAATATTGCAAAATAAGAAAATTGTTTAGTAAAAAGGTTGGGAAAAGAAGTTGAGATAGAGCAAGTATTTATTCTACTCCCTTCGTAGAATAAGACATTATCAATATAATTTTTACTTTCTCTTACCTATGTATATATGTAATATATATATAGAGAGAAAGTATTGGATTCATGTCAAAAAATTCGATGTCGAGATTTTGATGGATATACACGTTTTGAGGTCCCCTGAATCCAAAAAAGTGGTTTTCGCGACATGGTCTGTCTGTGGGTGGGTGGTGGGTGTGAACAAAATATCTCAAGAACGAAAAGAGCTAGGAAGTTGAAATTTTATATTTAAGTTAGGCACCCCCCATGGGACGTGACACGAAGCTTTTGAACAAAATCGACCAAAGAGTACTAGTACTTTACTGATGCACTTTTTCAGTTTTTTTCGATTTTCTCAAAATTTGCTCCAACGATTTTTTTTAAAATTCAAAAATCAATTATTTTTTAGATTCTCTATAAAATGTATATTCTCATTTTGTGATTGAAATCTTCTGAAGACCACTTTACTCTTGTACTCCATAGAAAAGATAGGAGAAATGGTTGCCATGGTATCAAAATATAAATATTTTCCCATACTTATAAATTTTACATCTTGAATTCAATTGTACCCTACTGTCGGAAACTAAATACATGTCGACACAAAAAATCTGGTGTGACAAGCACAGCACACAACTTTCTCTTACCTTCGGTAATCGAAAGTTGTGTACTGTGCTTGTCACACCAGATTTTTCTTTTCAAATCTTTTCGGCATCTTAGGCCATAACGATACTCAAATTATTTTAAAATACGATATATGTGATTCAAGCACATTTATTTAAATAATTTTCGAGATCTATATTTTTTTTTTTTTGGAATGGGTGCATAAGGTCCGAAGACCTATAATGACCAATAGTCACATGCAGCCAGGAAGAAAATAAAAACAACAGGAGAAGCATAAAGGGGTAACTCAACTGCGGGAACTGAGAAGATGCCTGTTGAGGTTAGACTTGAAAGTCTGAAGATTGTAGGTTTTGGGGAAGATAGACGCAGGGAGTTTGTTCCAATCACGGGAGGTCATGGGGACTATATATTTGAATAAGATATTAGTATTCAAAATACCTCGGTTCGGTCTTTAACTGAGCCAAAGATATATTAAACAAGACTGTGTTTTTTATTGGCGAGGTCCCCGGGAATCGGACCCAGGATCTCCAGCCTTTCCGGGGCATCGTTATTCTGTTCCTTGTAACAGACCACCGGACCCTCGACTTACACCAATAAAACTCACTTCCTTTTATATGCGAGTTAACCTTGCAAGTTACTAATAAAGTGAGAAACATTAAAGAAAAATTTCTGGCTTGTCCGCCTATTTTTAAACCAGTAGAAGGACAGACATCTGGGTCTGCTCTAACACACTACTGTAACAGCAAAGTCCTTAGGTGCAATGGACAACACATCAACAGACTGGAGATTCTGGGTTCGATTCCCGGGGCCATGGAGTCTCGCCTCTCTGTTGTTAAACACATTTATTTATCCCATTTGGTATCCAAATTATTTAAATAAATAATAAATAAATAATCCACACCCCTTGGCTTTAAGATTATTAATATTTACATTTGTCAACATCTCTAACCTCTAGGCGACGAGGGGGAGAGGACAATATAATATTTTAATATTTATTAATTAATATAGCATTTAAAAAAATGAATATAGTTTCTATGATCGATATTAAATATTTTTACGAATGGAATAATTAGAATAAGTTTTTTTAATAAAAACAAATTCGTTGAGAGTCTCAAGTTGCAAAGGGCGAAGAAGAAATGGGGGTACCATTATTAAAATTAGTTTGAATATCGCATTTTAACGTCTTTTCTATAAAGCCTTAGTCATCGTCGCAGCAGGCTCTCACCTGCTCTGCTTCAACGTCAGAAAAATTAACAAACAAAAACAAATGATTAAAACAATTTGTTTCTTCTTTTTAAATGCTTTTTTTCCGCGTTTGGCTCCTAAACAAAAGACGATTTTTCACTTTCATTTGTTTTGTTTTTTAACATTACAATAAAATAAACGACAAAATCACGTTTATTATAAAATGAACATTTCAGAAATGAATTAATAATAATACTAATTTAAATTTTTCATGAGTAACGATTAATTTTTTCTACTTAAATCATTTATGATTTCCATACCGATGACTTGTCAACCGGAAAATAAACACCTCTATGTTTTTTTGTTAAATTAAATTCTTTTCCAGAGGATGCATTCGATTAAATTTTTTGAACGATTTCATTCTCTCTGATATTTTGAAATTTTCTTTCAATTTCATAAATAGTGAGATGTTATCAAGTCAGAGGCGGAGGAATCCAGAAATTAGAAGACTTTTTTGATAACTTTCTTAACTTCCTCCGAACGACGACTGGTGAATTGAATATTGCATGCCGGCGTTAATACAATACAGTTCAATATCCTCTTTGTTTATATTCGACATTAAAAATTAAAAATAATAATAATAAAGGAAATGCGTGACATTCGTTTTGTCTTTTTGTCAGTCTGATATCGTCGAAATCCCATGAGATCGTGTCTACGCAGAAACAAGTTTACGCCCGTACTTTGTTATTATTTATAACACTTTAGTGAATTAAAGAGCTCTTTGAACTGAGATATTATTCTCTTCATCCTAAAAACATTTTTCTTCAGTAAAAGACTGTAATTACTTTATTAATTATTTTTGTATTCTTCCGGGCAAGGAACTGAACCGCTATTTATGATGAAAATTCTTTTTCTCAGGCAAATACAGTATTTACCTACTTATTTTTTTCAATTGGTTTTTAATTTTAATACAATTTTCTTTTTTTTTTAATTATTGAAAAGAGAGAAACGTTTCCATAACTAGAGGCATTCTCCAGCAACGCTAAAATATGCAAATGATAATAAAATAAAAAAATTTTTGACAAAAGAAATATAGGTCTATACCTCATATGAATTATATAGAGAGAGAAATTATTAGATTCATTGAAATTTTATATTTAAGTTAGGCACCCCCCCCCCCCTGGGACGTGACACGAAGCTTTTGAACAAAATCCAGAGTCAAAGTCAAAGAGTACTAGTACTTTACTGATGTACTTTTTCAGTTTTTTTTTTCGATTTTCTCAAAATTCGCTCTAAAGATTTTGATTAAAATTCAAAAATCAATTATTTTTTAGATGCTCTTTCAAATGTATATTCTCGTTTTGCTGTCAAAATTGTTTGAAGCCCACGTTACACTTGTCCTTCATAGGAAAGATGGGAGAAATGGTAACAAACATGGTAACAAAATATAAATATTTATTTAACAAGACATGTGAGTGTTTTTTATTGATGAGGCCAAACATCCCATGGCCCCGGGAATCGAACCCAGGATCTCCGCCTTCCGGGGCATAGGCGTGCTATTTAGCGATAAATATTTATATTCATACTTATAAATTTTACATCTTGAATTCTAATATATCGGTGGAAACTAAATATATCTCGACACAAAAAAATTTGGCGTGACAAGCACAGAACACAACTTTTGATTACCAAGGTAAGAGAAAGTTGAGTTCTGTGCGAGCAGTCACACCAGATTTTTTATCCATACATGTCTCAGAAGCCAAAAAACTCTTTTTTAAAATGCCCTTAATCTTTCGATTAAATATTGAATATTTACTATCGCGCGACGGATCGTTCTCGACGAGAAAATTAATTTAGACAATTCAATGATTACGATTATGTCTAACTATAGCGTTAATGTTTCAAAAGATCTTTATTATTCGGATTAAAAAAGATTAGTACAATCACAAGGTAACTATATTTATTAAAGATATAAGTAAATATTTTAAGATGAAATGATTTTAATAACCTAATTTCAAAAAAACCCTCAGGAGAAAAAAGTCCCTTCTAAAGAGCAGGTGTGTTTGCCACTTAAAGATCAATTTACCAACGAAGAAGAGGTCCAAGCTCTTGAGGATAATATTTCAAGTTTGTCTTTGTGGACAAGAACAAGAGGAGCAGAGAGAAAAAATGCTGATGAGCAAACGGAGCGAGACAGACAAGACGGCCAGCTTCCGGTTTCATTCCATTCGATTCGATTCGAAAGGCGGAATGGGAAATTCGAGATTGTAGGCCAGAGACGCGTTGGACGCCCCTAACTAGCCACTATTTATTTATTTATTTATGAATATGAATTCACATAGTTTCTTCGACTTAGAGAAAAGGATTCAACGAACAATGGCTTAATACATATTCAATCTGAGAAAAGATTTTTCTTTTTATTTTATTTAAATAAAAATCAGTCTGGGAAGGTGTCAAAGTAAGTAAGTTTTGTAATTTTAAATACAATCCTATGAATTATTTTTTTATTCCAAAGGAATCGGAAGTTAGGCTTTGAGTATTGGAACCGTGTTTTAAATGGACCGTTTATTTTGAAAGCGATGTAAGTCAAAATTTTCTATTGTTTCGAGAAAATGAAAGGTTAACATATTTATTAATTTCAAACTGGTAACCGTTGGCTCTAGTTGAAACATTATGCTTTAATAGGAGAATTAAATTCACAAGATTTTCTGTTTCAATAATATATTAATTTGATATTAACACTTTATACGTATTTCGACACCATATGTATGTAATTCGCTTCTGAAGGTGACACATATGGTGTCGAAATACGTATAAAGGTGTTAATATATTATTGAAACAGAAAACCTTGTGAATTTAATTCTCCTGTTAACATATTTGTTTATTTAAAAAATCGATTTACCGACCAATTTTCAATTGTACAAAAAATGGAAATTTTTTAAGAAATTTACCACTAGCTAGTTATATCAATACATAGAAAATTTACATTAATTTAAGCATAAATAATGTGATATCTCATTTTTTTTTTTTTTAAATGGACTTACACCACTTTCAAAATAAACGGTCCAAATATTAACAAAATGAATTATAAGTATGATTTTCAATGCAAATGCTTGGAATTTAATATTATGCCTATTGGTAAAGTAAATTCTCGTATTTCGAATATAGACAAGGTTTCTGAGTGAATTCAAATACCCGAATGCCGTGTTGTGGTCCAGTGGTTGGGCACACCGAGTACAAATCGGTGGAGGTTCGGGTATTTGAATTACTAAATAGTGAATTATATAAATTTCTTTCGCGGCTTACATATGCGATATATAGGGCTTAGGCCTAATATCATAAATATTATAGGCTCTATGTAATTTTTTTTTTTTTTTTTTTTTTTTTAAACATTCACACTTTTTTATCATTCACACTCACACTCACACACACATTCACACTGTCTTTTCGGCAGCTCAGGCTATATAAGACATTTACGATAACCGTTATTTATGAATTTATATATATTAGGGTCCAGGCATTTTTATTTAAGCCATCTGTTGTAATTTCTTATTTATTAACAAAATTAATGTTAATTGTTGTTGAGTATAGAAGTAAAATATAATAAATCATTATTTCCCCCATTACTCTTCCCTCCGCACTGCCTCATCGTCCCCTCCCCCCCTTCTTAACAAGTCTGGGACCGCCTATACCTATCTATATATCTCTACATCTCTCTAAATAACCAAATTATCAATAATCAATAGAAATAAATGATAGAAAATTGCAAAAAAAAAAAAAAATTTATTTCAACTCATCAGTTCCAGTAAATTAAACACAAGACATGTAAAACATTTATATTCTATGGAATATTTAAATTCCAAGTTTACGAAAGAACATCATTGGTATCCTTGCTGCATGACTGACTTGAATAAAGTGAAAAAAAAAAAAACTAAATGACCCGTCAAGAAGAAAAAGAAAGTACGAATTATTCATATTTAAGAGAAAAAAAAACAAGTAATTTTTTTATTAAATTAATCGTTGAGAAAAAAAATAGGATTAAATTTGCATCTCAAATGTTCTTGATTATCTAATTATACCAACTAGCATGTGATAGAGTGGAACGATCTAACAATGAAAGACGCGGCTTTCCAAAGCAAAATACAAGAATCCTAAAAATACAAGAGTAAAAGATAGGGGAAATAAATCTGGTGTGACTGGTCGAACAGCCCACAACTTTCTCTTACCCTTCAGCAAGAGAAAGTTGTGTACTGTGATAAAATGGTGGAAGCAGTCTAAATTAATACAATTAAATAAAAGAAACTTGTATGGTTTACAGGTAAACCAAAAATAAATATTATTGAAAATTTATCGATTTTTAATAATTATACCAAAAAAAAAACGACATACTACCTGCCACTTTTTGTCCAAGAAAGAAAACACAAATTTCTTTTATTTAGTTGTGTACTGTGTTTGTCACACCAGATTTTTTTGTGTCGAGATATATTTAGTTGCCCTTAGCACCTAAGTTCAGAACGCCGATTCATAGATGGCGCTGAGCTACGAAAGCTTCCACATCAGTAAAGTGTATTTTTAATAATTTTCACGAAAAATTTCACTGATATACTTTTTAAAGAGCATCTAAAAAATAGTTGATTTATGAATTTTAATCAAAATCGTTGAAGGGAATTTTGAAAAATTCGAAAAAACCTGAAAAAGTACATCAGTAAAATACTAGTACTTTTAGGCTGATTTTGTTTAAAAGGTTATTTTCAACTCTTGGAAGAGTGCCTAACTTAAATATAAAATTTCAACTTCCTAGCTCTTTTCGTTCCTGAGATATTTTGTTCACAGACAGGGAGACAGACATATAGGCCAATTTGCGGGATCCACTTTTTTGGACTCAGGGGGACCTCAAAACATGTATATCCATATACATTGAATTTTTTACATGATCGCAATACTTTCTATATATTTCATATATAGGATAAGAGAAAGTAAAATAATTAACATCTCTACGTTAAAAGTATTCCTAAAAAAAGTATGAAAATTTCTAAGGAAGAAATTTGGCCTCGCCATCCCCTTTTATAACGGAGTGAGATATATTTTTTTTAAATATATATTGATATTATAAAAGTTTATCTGCATGATTATTATTAAGTTGATGATATATAATAAATTCGAATTTCCGAAAGTACAATATTAATGAACTTTATGCTTAATGATTTTTAAAATTATGAAAATATAAAATTATTATTATTAAGAAAAAATCGAAAAGTAAATTAGAAGAAAATTACATATAATATAAACTAATTTATTTAAATATGAGTCCCAAGAGAATGAAGATTTTATTTTTCAATATAGCTTAAATCCTTTTTTTATGAATTCGAACTAAATTTCATGAATTTTAGCTGGCATAGGCGTAGTCACAGGGGGGAGGGAATTGGGGTTCAACCCCCCCCTCCCCCACCCCATGGGACCCAAGCCATGACTAGATATTTAAGCTCTATAATACAAATATGTGGAGATGATTTTCAGGCTGATGATTATTATCATCCCTCTTCTGGCCCCATTACCTTTGAGTATTTGTGCACTAGCGAAACTAATTTCAATTTCTTATGACAAAATTGAGGGCATATTTGATTCTTAAGCATGGTCCTGAAGAAGGAGTAGTTTGGACTCCGAAACGTTGACTCATAGCGTGAGGAGATAATCCAAATAAATTGCCCTGAAGATTTTTATTTATCTTCATCTTTATGAATAATATCCGCCAGGCTGTCCGCTATCTTGTTTGAATCTTATCAACCCCCTCCCTCAGTAACAAATCTTAGTTGCGCCAATGGCAATCGATAATGGATTTTTCTCTCAATATCGCGATATATTCTTAAGTCTGACAGCAATCGGAGTCGAAAAAGACTCAAAATAAATTTAAAAAGAAATAAAGTCATCTAGGAATTATCAATATTAGAATGTTCAAGAAAATTGAAAGAGAAGAATGCCAACGATTTAACGAAAAAAACGATAAGTCAAAAATGCCAACAAATATTCAATCATTCATTCACCTATGTTTAAGAAAAAATCTGACATATTTTTCCAAGTAAAGAAGTCTTCGTGGCTTGCACGAATTTTTGATAATTGTTTTTTTTTTTTCGATGGAAATGCATGAACATGTTGATTGTTAATAGGCATACATTTCTATTTTTTTCCCTTTTGTTTTGTTGTTAATGTATTTGAATTTGTATTGTGTTTGTTGAACCTAGCAACCGAGGACTTGTGCCTCTAAGCAGGGCGTAATAAATAAATAAAATAAATAAATAAATTTATTACGACCCGCTTAGAGGCACCAGTCCTCGGTGGCTAGGTCCAACAAACACACTACAAATTTAAATACAATAACAAATACAACAAAACAAAAAGGAAAAAATAAAAATAAAATAAAAATAAATAAATAAATAGAAATGCATGCCCATTAACAATCAACATGTTCATGCATTTCCATCGAAAGAAATAAAAAAAAAACAATATCAAAAAATTCACGCAAGCCACGAGACCAGGAGTAAACGTCGCATTAGCCATCCCGACATTCGCCTTAAGCTGTTAAGGAAAACCTGGCCAAAACCTTAACAAGGATGGTATGACCTCTCTACCTCAACTATTCTCTGCGATCAAGAACTAAATAAAAATTTCACACAACTAGCACATTAGGACTTGACAAAATTTATTATAGATCTAATCATAGGGGGCAGAGGACTATAACCCCAAGTATTGACAGACAAACCATTCCATAAATCAATTCCAGATCCTACAAACGAATGCAAACCTACACTCTTCAAGAATCTTGGCTTCTGAATTTTCCTCCTATGATCAACCCTACTATAATAATTTGGTTCGCGAAATCTACTTGTTATACATTTATTTATTTATTTATTTAAATAAATAAAGTCTATATTTATTACAACCATCATCACCATAAGAATATTAAAAAAAATGTGTCTATCTCTTCTTGAAGATAATTAATATAATAAAACATTTGCATGAAAGATAAGTAGTGTGAAAAAGAATAGATTTAGATCATAGAGAACAGTAATGAAAAATAATTAACATATTTATAAGGAAACCGCTCTTAAAAGGAAGTCCCTCTTGTTTACTAATTAAGAGGCATTTAGCAAGTATATGTTGTTGAAGTGTCCTACCTGGACGTGGAGGAGTTGAGAGCTCGGTTAATTCTTCCTCTTGTGCTTTTTCATTTGATGATTTCTGTTCGGAATTTTTCAATTCATCTTGTGAAGAAGATGTCAATTGGATTTTTTCTTGTTTCGTTATTTCGTTTGTTTGTTCGTTCGTAGGTTTATCGGGTGAGGCGATGTCTTTATTAGATAGAGAAGAATCAATTTCGTCTTTGAGCAAATCACTGAAAAATAAAATAAAATTAATTTATTAATTTATTTTATGCTATTATATCTTATACTATTATAAAGGGGCGTATATAGAATTTTTTTTTTGGGGGGGGGGCGACTCTTTTTTAAATATCCCTCCTCTCCCCATACACAAATTATTTTTAAAATACCGGATAGTCACGAGGAGCTAGGACCGTCTCAAAGACCAATTTTCATAAAAAATTTTTTAACAAGACATGTGAGTGTTTTTGATTGGTGAGACCAAACATCCCATGGCCCCCGGGAATCGAACCCAGGATCTCCGCCTTTCCGGGGCATAGGCGTGCTATCCATTGCACCAGGCCACCGGACCCTCGACCTGCACTAATAAAACTCACTTCCCCTTATATGCAGTTAGTCGCGCAAGTTACTAACTCGTAACGAAAAAGTGAAAAACTTTAAAGAAAAATTGTCCACTTTTCCACAAATATTTTTTTATCCAAATTTTTCAGTTTTACTTTTTTTAATGGCCCTTGCTGTCGAACTTTCTTAATAATAATTTATAAAAATATTTTTTTGTTCTCAAATATACTAAGAGGAGACCGCTAAGTAGATAAGCTGCGAATTATGAATTTGAATTTGCAATTTACATCACTCGAGTTAGAGTCCCCTTGCCTCACAAAATATTCAATATTGCCAAACTTTCCTTCTTGGGTATGGGAGCCTCACTCCCAGAAAAGGAAAATTTGGGATTTATATACGTATATACAAGGGACCGATATTACATGAAATAATGCCCTCTTCCAAAGAGTAGTTCTTTTTTTTAATTTTAGTCTTTTTTGGCATCTCAGGCCAGAGAGACTTTAGACGATATAGGCTCTATAATGGGGTCCATTTAATTATATCATTTGGCATCCAAATAAATATTCATCAGACTGCCTGGGATCTGAACCCGCGCCCCGTGGCTTTATGACTATCAGAATTAACAACACCTCCTCCTCGGGGGGGGGGGGGAGGAGTAGTTCTATTCAGTTTAATTAATCAGAGAAATCTTGTTTGATTTCACTTGCTCAGAATGTTGATTATTTTAAAGAGCTTTTAAAGGTCCTCATTAATACCATTCAATTTTTGACAGTCCTTTGTTAATTTAAACATCCACTGCAGAGTCATCTGTTGTTTCAAATTCATATACTCTATACATTTAGATCTTAAGCTTATAATAATTATGGAAAAATTTTATTCTTTTTCAGTTTTTTTTTTGTTAAGCTAATATATATTTATGAGTATTAAGGTATAAGTAGTACTTTAAATTTCCTTACAGAATAATATAATTAATATAATTTTTAATAATTATCATGTATAAGGTTAAGATCTAAATTGTGTATACAGTATATGAATATGAATCAACAGTGGGTGTGGAAATTGAGAAAGGATATCAGATATTCCAATATAAAAATTGTACTGATGAAGACCTCTAGCCGAAGTGATATTATAAAAGGCCAGCCAGGATTGTTAAGCTGTGAAATAAAACAAAATCTGTGATTAATTAAAATTTTAATAATCGCATCTTCATTTACAAAAACTACACCGAGAACTATTGTATTAAAGAAGGTAATTTGTAATGGCCTAAATCCCGGATGAAAATCAGTTCTTGAAATTAAATTCATCCGAAAAGTATAAGAAAAGGGTGTCGGGATCAGAATATATAAACGTTTTTAAAGAGGCATATCCAAATGGCTTAAATAAGAATGCCTGGACCCTAATTAATAATGGTTATCGTAAAAGTCTTAATGCCGAAAAGACTGTGTATGTGCGTATGAATGTGAGTGTGAATGGGAAAAAAGTATTCTATGTGTTTAAAAAAAAGAAAAAGAAAAGAGGCATATGGACTTACTGTGGGTGTAATACCCATTCTTTTAGAATAAAAATCTTCAATTAATTAATTCGAACTTTCACTCTTATAAGTGAATTTGTACTGTACCCATTCTATAAATGGATTTGTACGAAATTTCGTAAAGCAAGAAAGTTTTATGTGCTACATTTAAAGGAAACATCTTGTCAAATTTATTTAAAGTTGTTGAATAAAAATTTACTAAAATAAAAGAAAATAAAAACTAAAAATCGAAGTAAAGTTTCTCTTGTGCTTACCTGGTTTTATTTCCTGGCTTATCGGAGCCAGTGGAACACCTTGAGAGGCTGTTCAGGTGTCGTTGATCGGCGGTCGCGTAATGTTCTGTGTATTCGCTATCCTGTTGTCCGAATTCGGATAAGGAGTCCACTATAAAAAAAAAAAAAAATATTAAGATTTATTCATTTTTAGGATAAAATTAAATTTGTTATATAATGTAGGACTATATCGCCTGCTGAGAATCATAGTGGCGAAAGTCCGAAAATTCAATTTTTGAGTTAACCCTACCAAACGCTTGTTAGAACGTCTTTCTCTTTTGAGGGCCAAAGTGACGAAAATATATTTCCATTCACATTGCTATTGATTCTGGCCTATTCATTTGTTGCCCGGCTATTTAATTGTATGTTTATAAAACTTTCAAACGCCTAGACTTTTCTCGAATTGTTGAAATTGGCACTTTTGCGACTATGATTCTCAGCAGACGATATATAGATGACTATTTTAATATTTGATCTAGAAGAACAATAATTATTAAGTAATATTGGACACTTAAGAATCTACCGAATCTTTTAAAAAAGAACTCAGGACTTGTGCTAGTCGTTAATAATAATTATTTACATATTTATACGAATATAATTATACGTAAGCGAGGCGAATAGCTGAATTAATATGTAGTAGAAAATAAAAGGCCGAGCAGCTATATTTATTTCTTTCGCGACCCCATCTTCATGGCTAGAGTTCAGTCAACAGAAAACCCTCTTAAGTTCTTTGACAGACATTTCATAAAATTCATTACGATCTATCAGATATAATGCATTCAGCGCCAAAGTCAAGATGGTTTTCTGTTGACTGAACTCTAACCATGAAGATGGTCGCATAGTCGACCGAAACGTCGCTGTGGGTTCTTAAATAAAGAAATAAATATAGCTGCTCGGCCTTTTATTTTCTACTATATAATTATACGATATATAAATATTTATACGAATACATCGTATTTTTTGTTGATGGATCAAGTGACTATATATCACCTGCTGAGAATGCTGAGTGGCGAAAGTCCGAAATTCAACAATCCGAGAAAAGGCGTTTGAAAGTTTTATAAAGATATACATTTAGTTTTAACAACGTTTGCTAGGCTTAACTCAAAAATTGAACGTTCGGACTTTCGCTACTATGATTCTCAGCAGGGGATATGACTCCCGGGAGCTGAAAAAATGTTATCTCAAGCCTATCCGGGCCATTGGTCTGCTTCCTTTACAATAAGCCCATTATATAAAAAAATTGTGATTTTTATTAGTTCATAATTTGGGAAGTCACTTTACTGAATTCCAAATATGTACCAAATCAATATTTATAAAAATAAATATCAAATTCTTTAAGTTACTTTCACTTTAATTTATTCAAAAATTATTTAAATTTTTGTTGGAGTCATTTTAGGCAAAACAGTACGTAGGAATGGGAATATAATTTGCATTAGTCACAGATTTACAATTATAAATGTGAGAAATTTAATTATAATTATTATAGGGAAGGAATTCGCTGTTTCCAAAGAGAAGCACTGATAGCAAATGTGTAGCTTTTGACTGCTTAATAAAACTCAAATTTTGTGTGTGATTTTGATTTTTTTATAGCTAAAGGATTATTCAAGTAATACGTAGGCTTGGCTGTTTTAGACCCCCTTCCTCTTGTCAAAAACAATAAACTAATCGCCCCCTTGTTACATAAACATTTTCAAAATTTGTTCAGTTCTTTTGGTTTCTTGGCAGTGGCGTACCGAGGGGGGGGTCCGCCCCAGGCCCCGAGCCGGCATAGGCCCCCATATATTTATAAAAAAAAATTTAATGAAAATTTCCCTTTGAGAGGCCCCGGGGCCCCCAAGGCTCAAGTAAAAACAAATTTTAATGAAAATTTCTCTTTGAGAGGCCCCGGGGCCCCCAGGCTCAAGTAAAAACGGAAAAATTTAGATAAAAAAAAAAACAAATTTTAATGAAAATTTCTCTTTGAGAGGCCCCTGTGCCCTTGGAGTTCAGGGATATATACGGTAGGACTATTTTAAAAATATTTTTGTGTATGGAGGAGAGGGATATTTAAAGATGACCACCCCCCCCAAAAAAAAAAAATTCAATATAAGGCCTCCTACTTTAGTGCCGCCCTGGGCCCCCAACTCCTCGGTACGCCTCTGTTTCTTGGTTTAAAAATAAGCAAATGTTGTATAAGCATAAGCTAATGATAACCTCCCCCCCTGTCAATAATAATCATCAAATTGGATACTTCATACATAATTACATAATACTTGAAAACCCTGTAAGTATAGGCCTATATCAAATGTATGCACTCTTGACTTGGCAGTGGCAACAAATTGGGGGTCCTTGAATTTTTGATAAATTCTAATTGTATAGAAATGTAACATAGGCAAATACATTGAGGAGGGTGGCAATTAAATGATTCCGTATTTTGCTTACGCTATATAAGTTGGCAAAATAGACAAACATTTAGATAGCAACCGTTTTAAAGCATTTTCAGATAGTGGTATAAATAATTTTCTCAAATATTTTGATATTATTACAAAAGTCAGTCTCATTTCGTTTACATCACTGATGATTTATTGGCTATAATTAAAGCCCGGATTTTTTTTGCAGTAAAAATCCCTAAATATGCCATATTACATACATACTACTACTCTGCCCGGCTTGCAATTCCCTTGCAAATAACTTTGTAAAATTTCTTTTTTTTTTCAGAATTATATAGACAGCGTTGGATGGTGGAATATTGAAAGTTTTGGCGATATCTTTTTTTTTTAACCATTTTCCACGGCCGCGATAATTGACACAGTAAGAAGAGAAATCAGACAAAAATTTAATCAATCTTTATCTAATTTTATTTAGATTGCCGACGTTTCGGACGCAAATGGCGCCCTTCGATTGTCCTGAGGAAAGGCGCTATTTGCGCCCGAAACGTCGGCAATCTAAATAAAATTAGATAAAGATTGATTAAATTTTTGTCTGATTTATTATATTTCCTGGCTGCCATCCTATTCGTATCTGATAAGGAGTAAATATTGCTAGGAAAAATTCGAATTATAGAAAGAGTAAGTGGCCTAGTTCGAATTATAGAACGTTCTCTCCCCCTCTTGTTAAGAAAAGAATTTCGAGTTATCGAGGGTGTCCAAAAATACAGCAGTTTTTTTGATTTTCCGAAGATTACAGCCGAAGAGTTCGAATTATCTAGAGTCGAGTGTATTATAGATAGGCCCTACTATTATTTCATATAATAGGGTGTTAATTAAACATATGACATAAATTCAAGAGGTATTCTGGACTTTGATAATTTTTGAAAACCCGCTTTGTTGTCAAAATATTCGACAAGAATAACATTTCATTACCAAAAATTCCAGCTAGGATGGAAGAATCCAAACTTCTCTACATCGCAATGTATCTTTTAAACAAAGGGGTTTTTCAAAAAACATCAAAGGTCAAAATATTCTTGAAATAGTCCGGGAAATAACCTCTTGAATTTTTAAAAAACATACATCATAAATCATATAACTCTGACCAGTATGGTAATTGTGTCTCAATGAAAACATGTAATTTAATTTGTCTCAAAATCAAGGAGGGAATGATCATTTGATAATTTTCCCTAGAGTCAAGAATGCATATATGTCTACCTGGTACATTCAATATTTACTTAACAAAGATAAAACAAAACGACAAATACTTGTTATTTTTGATATAATAACAGTTAAAACCCTTTAAATCATATTTCTTTACTGACCAGGTGCTTTGGCGGTCAATTATATTCTAAATATTATTATAATTTTGATAATATTTACATGAATAGCGAGTTTGGCATTCCACGTTGGAGGTTTCAATCAGGGATTCGGAAGAGTGGTCTTCGTTAAGAGATGTAAACCCGGTATCAGTAGTTCTCTCTTCTGGAACATCCTCTTTATGACTAATATCCCTCAAATCAGCTATCACTTCTTCTAAAGCCGAATCAGAACAATCAGATAGATCTGACATTTCTTCAGCATCACGCCCGCCGATGAGTGCCTAGAGAGAAGAAATTTATATATATAAGAGATTGCAATAAATTGTGGATTTGATAGAATTGTAGAACAGTGCTTCTTAAATATTCAAAGTTGTTTATATAGCTGGTTAATTGATGTAGTAGAAGGAGAATAAAAAGAGAGAGCAGCTAATTATATTTTCGATTATTATTCCATCTCACCTACTACTCATATACAAAAAAAAAAAAAAAAAAACATATAGGCCCTATATTTTAGTTGTATGTAAAACCGACCAACAATTTTAAATATAGGTGAAATGTTGAAATTGATAATGACAGCTCTAATGCTCTGAGGATGGACCTAAACAGGAACGAAACGTCAGCACTGAGGGAATAATAAACGAAAATATAATAACTGCTCTCTCTTTTTATTCTCCTTCTACTATAGTGCTTCTTAAACTTTTTTTAAGTGGCGACCCCCTTAGAACCCAAGTCAATATCTCACGGCCCCCCTATTTTTTTTTAAATAGTCACTTGTGATGATGACAAGTAATTTTCGAAATACGTATTAAGTGTTAATTTGTATATTTAATTTTAATTTACAAAATGTTTCAACGAGAACCAACGCGTTGGTTCTAGTTGAAACATTGCCATTGACCGTTGCAAAGGTCGAAAGTTTAAATCTTATTTATTTATGGTTTTGAATTTCGTATATGCATACAGTTATTAGTCAATGCATGGATTTACTAATGTTATCAGCATGGGCGTAGCCAGAGGAGGGCAGGGAGGGGAGGGTCAATGCTCCCCCTGGCTTGTCCTGAAAATTTTTTATCTATTAAAAACAAATATATACTTTTCCAATTGGGGATTTTTTTTTTAAATGAGCTTATATAAGGAAAATAATTAATTATTTAATAAATAATTAATAATTTATGTTTATTTTAATTGCAAACCCCCCTCACGTCCTAACGAATCCTCCCTAACAAGCTGTCTGGCTACGCCCATGGTTATCATAAAAGTGTGAAAAAAATATACCAAGTAATCCAAGTATTTAAACTTATTTAACAATAATAATTTATTTGTTACATTTGAGAAGCGCCCCTTAATTAAGTCCGATTTGAGGTTATTCATTGAATATTAATATCTTATTCAAACCTAATCTCGAAAACAATATAATTAATATAGTAGACTTATTAAAGTAGACATTTTCTTTTATTTCTCAAAAATATTCCTGTATAAGCTAATATGAAAATTTTGGATTAAAACGGGTTCTAATGATATTTGCAAATTATAATGTTTCTATTTAGATATTTTTTTTAAGTCTTTTCGGCATCTTAGGCCATATAGACTTTAATGATATTAATTATTTAAATACGATATATATATATAGGGGTCCAGGTACAGTGAGCGCCACAATTAAGTCCACACCTGATAGCTTTAGCCTTAAGTATATGGTATAGTATATGTGTATAGTGAAATAATTTTAATGACCGAAAAGGTAAAACGTAAAATCTGGTACAGATCATTTTATTTTACCTTTTCAAATTTAAAATTATTTCACCATATACCATATACTATAACTACTACTATACTAAGTTTAAATACTATACTATACCATATACTTAAGGCTAAAGCTATCAGGTGGGGACTTAATTGTGGCGCTCACTGTACTAAATTTATTTATAACGATTTTGTATCCAAATGATTTAAAAAATATTCATCGGCCTGCCTGGGATCCGAACCCGCACTCTATGACTGATAAGCTTTATTGACATATTTGTCAACATCACTGGCCGGTGGGTGGGGTAACAAAATAATTAAAAACACATAGTGTAGTGGAGGAAGAATGAAACCAGCTTTTAATTCATTGGATCATCTTTACTCTTTATTCGTCACCATAATGGATACCACCATCAAAGTTTTTAAGTGTTTTTGTCAATTGTTTGCCGAGTGCTCCACATTGAAGCATAACGCAAAACTACAAAGTCACTGTTAATGGCATCCGTTTGAGGGACCGAAATGTTTGCCTTGAATAAGGTGTAAAGGTGATATATAAAAAGCTGAATTCATTTCTCCTGACTCCAATATTATCATAATAAGATTTAAACTTTCGACCGTTGGTTCTCGTTGAAATATTTTGTAAATTAAAATTAAATATACAAATTAAACACTAGGTTATTTGTTTCAAAGGTTTTATTAATTAAAAAATTAACACTTTATACGTATTTCGACAATTCCTTGTCATCATCAGAAGTGATTAGAATGTAATCACTTCTGATGATGACAAGAAATTGTCGAAATACGTATCAAGTGTTAATTTTTAATTAATAAAACCTTTGAAACAAATAACCTAGTGTTTAACCAATATTATCATTCAACTAACAAATAAAATTTGCATATTTTGATAAAGCACAAGGTTTTGTTTTGTTTTTGCATTTAACCAGACCTTCTATTTATAAAGCCTACGATGCTTTGATTTTAGGGGGGGGGGGGATTCCCGTCTACTTAGGACTCTTAAAATTGGATCATTTTACTGTCAATTAGATTATCTCCGAACTTACTACCCCAGAAGGTGACAGAAGCAATATTGAATGAATTTTGTGGCTCGAACACTTGGTTGTGTTACAATTTTTAGATCTGTAATCCGAAGATTCCATTCAGTCTCCTTCATAAGTATAATATAAATTTAAATATTTCAAATTTAAAGTAGAAACTAAATACAATGCTGATAATGAGAAGAAAATACAAAAAAATTAATTACTTTAAAATCTTCACTTGGGTTTGGCACAAGCATGGGCACAGCCAGAGGTTGTCCACTGGCGTCACTCTGTCCCCTGGATTTGAGTTTTTTTTTCTGGAATAACCAATTCTCTTCCCAGGATTCAGCGGGCGTGACCATATCCGTTGGTTCAGGTTCAGCCTCTTCAGTCGAATCAATAGCGGCGTCTAATAAATCCATTCCTAATTCGGGAAACGGTACTCTATGTACAGATGTGCTCTCGTCAACGCTTGAGAGATAAAAGTCAAGATCTGAGCCTGCAGGTGTACTGGTTGATGCTGCAGTGGCAGCTGCTGCTCCAGAAGCGTTATCGGATCCGGAAGAACGGAAAGTTGTCACTTCTTCGATGCACTCTTCAATCTAAAAAACATAAATATAATAAAAGAAAATTTAAATAAATTTAAGATTTTACTGATTAGATTTTTTTTTCTATAAAATATTATTAATACTGAATTCACAGAAAAACTTTATTTATTAAAATTTTATTTATTTAATTAGAAGTTGTCTATAAAATAAGAATTGGGCCTTGATTTAAGTAAAAATTAGAAAAGATGAGAAATTTTGGCTCTAAAAAAATAACAACCAAACTGTTATTATCATAAGATAATAAATTAGGGCAAAAAAAATTGTCTATTTTTTGTGAATTTTCATTTTTAATTTCAAGAAATTACCGTGAAGCTGATAGGCTCTGTCCTATGAGAACTGGAAATACTGGCGGAATCGTGTAAATGGGAATCTGGACTGGAACTGGGGCCATCACTTGCAGACCCACAAGCCACGCCAATCTCTAGCTCACCTAAAATAAAATAGTAAAAACAAATTAATTATTTAAAGAATCTGGTGTGATGGTAGCACAGCTCACAACTTTCTTTTACCCTTCGTCAAGAGAAAGTTGTGTAATGTGCTTGTTGTGTTGAGATATATTTAGTTTTTCATAGCACCTTAGTTCTAAATTTGACCACTTGCATTTCTTTAAAAAAATCTGAAATACTTTATCAGTAAAGGGTATTTTAAACAATTTTCATGGCAAAATTAGAATATCCATTTTAAATAGGATGTAAAAAATAATTGATTTATGAATTTTAATCATAATCGTTAGAGTCAATTATGAGAAAATCGAAAAAAACTCCAAAAAAGTACATCAGTGAAGTACTAGTACTTTTTGATCGATTTTGTTCAAAAACCTATTTTAACTGTCCGGGAGGGTATCTAACTTAAATATAAAATTTCTATCACCTTGCTCAATTCCTTCATGCTAAAAATCGTTACACACAGACAGACAGACACACACACACAGACAGACCAATTTGCGGGACCCACTTTTTTGAACTCAGGGGACCTCAAAACATGTATATCCACCAAAATCTCGACATCGAATTTTTGACATGATAGCCAATACTTTCTCTCTATATGTATTTCATATATAGGTAAGAGGAAAAGTAAAGTATATTTTTACTTTGGCTTTATTCTGTTATTTTAATTTTCATAAATGGATCATGTATGTTTATTTGATTTGTTCATACAATATTTAAGAAAGTAACTCACTGATATATCGCCGTTTTAAGCCAGAATTCGAGTCGTAGCTGAGGTCTGATGAGATAAGATGATTGCTGTTATCGTCAAGGGACCCAATTCCTTCTCCATTATTATCACAAAGTCGTTGTTCTTGATAGCGAGCAATTACCTGAAATGAAAAAAAAAAAATCCTTAGAGCAGCAGCCAAGGGAAGCCATACATAAAGATGACCTGCATAGGTAATCTTATTAGTGAAAAGGAAATAATCAATAAGGATTCGTTTTAAATCTATTTTAAGTAAAGCTATGTGAAAATAATATTTACTTTGTTAAGGATGGCAGTTGCTAAAATATCCTCATAGGTTTTGGTTCGAACTTCACGCTCCAGAGTGCTGGATTCGGAATCTTCCAAAATCTAAAAAAAAATATAATAATAAAACTTTAGTTTAATTTTTTTAAATAAATATAAAATAAATTACAAAAACTTCAATCAAATAAGATTGATTGTTTTAATTAAAACAAATTTGTGAAAATCATTCGACATTTTTTTTTTTTTTTTTTATTTTTAACTTACAATTAGTATCGTTTTGGCTACACCCCTCCCGCCTAAAGCGTTACATAATACGGAATGTGGACATCCCCTAATCGAATTGGGAAAAAAAGTGTTTACTTGACGGTAATCAAACTGATACTAACAGAGAGTATTTATTTTCAAACGCTTCAATACTTCTATTATTCATTTAATTAAAATTCAGTCAATGGCTGGAATTTTAAGATCGATGTTGCAACGTGTGTACTTTATGGAAAATCAGAACAAAATTAAATTAAAAAAACAATATCAAATTATGGGTTTTAATTGTTACGGCCACGATGTTAAAGGTGGCTGTTCGCAAATCATTATTACACAAAGAATTTTCATATTAAAGCCAGGGTTGTTTGGTTAAAACCAGGGTGGCTAAAACCACTGGTTTAAACCGATTTAAACCGTACTGGTTATAATCCAATTTTGACCAGGAATTTTTGAGTGACCAATTAATTTTAATTCCGTACTGTGTGAGGATTTTTTTTAAATTAAATTAAAGTTAAATGAGATATTA
Source organism: Euborellia annulipes (assembly GCA_023213315.1). Classification (NCBI taxonomy): domain Eukaryota; kingdom Metazoa; phylum Arthropoda; class Insecta; order Dermaptera; family Anisolabididae; genus Euborellia; species Euborellia annulipes. The sequence continues at coordinate 15,938 of JAKCPI010002411.1, read as the reverse complement.
ATAATAAAAATTTGATTTCAAGGGTTTTAATATACTGTCGGAAACTAAATATATACAAATACAAAAAACTCTGGTGTGACTGGCCGCATAACACAACTTTCTTACATTTGCTAATTGAAAGTTGTGTTCTGTGTGCTTGTCACACCAGATTTTTTGTGTCGGAATATATTTAGATAAAACATAAGAACCCTTGAAATGCAATTTATAATCAAGCAGAGGAATAATATATATTTTGTAGCTTTTTTCCTTCTTGCTTAGATCATTTTGCAGAATTCACTTTTAAGGGCCCAGGCGGGGGCTAAAAACATGTATTTCCATCAAAATTTCGATATCGAGTTTTAGATATGATCGCAACACTTTCTCTCTATATACAGGTATTAACTTAAATAGGTAAGAGTAAATAATACATATGATTATATCAATATTAATAGCATATAATTGAAGAAAAATGTGGTTAAAACCAATTTTGGACGGTTTTAACCACTTTTGACCAGAGTCCTGATTATTTCATTGTTTTTAAAAAAAAATTTGAAAAACTATTATTGAAAGTAGAAGAGAATTCTAATAAAGATATACTAATTTAATATGGTTTCAACTTTGTGTTGTTATACCTTATTGAGTTCCGGGAGGGTCATTGCTTCTCGGATCACCTCGTTGACAAGTCTCTTGAGATGGGCATGTGCAGCAGACGGCGCCTCTGCCTCGGGCAGAGGCTTGTCTGAAAATAAGCAAGTATTTTTAATTAAATTTAATCACATTGTTTTTAATTTTTCTTTAAAAAATATAAATAAATTTACGAATTCCAATTCATTATATTCAGTTGAGTAATTCTTAATGATTTTTATTCTCATTTAATAAGTTTTTTTCCCAAGGTATAAAAACAAAAATATCATTCATTATTTCGTGGGAAAAATAAATATTTTATAAATAAAGAATCCTTCTAAATAATCTATATCAAAATTGGGAAATTTTAAAATATATGTTGGAATGAAATTGAAAAAAATGTCATTTCACATAACTCTAAATTTTCTCCTATAATTTCTAGTTTAAAAGGTCTTTGAAAAGTTAAACAAGTAAAAATTGAACATGTTTTGATGAATATAAAATAAAATAAAATTTGCAAGTTAAGTTTTTAGATAAAAATAGAACATGTTTTTATTTTGAGGTGATTTAACAAAATTGCTTGTTCGAAGGTTCCCCCCGTTTAACCCGACCTTGACCTAAAACAATTGTAATTATATTCATATAAAATGAAAGAGTAGAAATAATTATTCAAATGAGTTGGAAATTTATACAAAATCAAGATATAATTATAAAGATTAGTCAAATTTTAATGAAATGAATAGCATATAGACAAAACTTATTGATTTCTGATCACCAAATAAAATAAACAACCTGGATTTAAAAATATGAAGACTATATTAATTGTGTTGTGTTATTAAAAATATTTTAGTTTTGTTTTTTGCTTCACTTTTTGAGATTATGTTGGAGCTGCGATAAACGATAAGACCACACAAACCAAGAAATAAAAAAATAAGTTCTATAGATATATAGGAAAAGGACTTTTTGAATCTTCTTACAAGTTTATTATTAGTTAATAAAAAGTGAAGAAAATTATCTTTTATTTATTAGCTCTTTTTGTTTAATTCCAAATAATTCTTATCATATTTTAAGTCTTTATATTTTTAAAGTCAACCAACCCAAAAATTAATGGGACAAATAAAATACATGGATTAATGATAGAAAAAAAGCCACAGATAAATAAAGATGAAAGAGAAAAGGGGACAACTTACTTGCAATGGCCATCAACAAAGAGAATGACAGACGCACAAGTGCGTCGCAGAGGGCGCCATGGTAGCGGCCGAACATGCGATCATCTGCAGAGGGGCAAGGGTTAAATCAAGGTCATGCTTATGGACAGACAAGAGAAAAAACACCTCGAGGATGATGATTTAGTAGTTAGTCATAATGATGAATGTATAAAAGAAAGATAATCTTTCAAAAACAATCAAGTTATTTTGTCAAAATTTATTAATAACATCAATTTTTATTTAACTAGCTAATTTTTTAAACAATAAATTGAGTATAAATCAACCCTCAGAAGGCCAGTCATCTCTAAAGTCCTTATAATGTAGATACTAAAACGAGATGACGATAAATATATTAGAAGAGATTATAGGCTATATAGAAAGGACGGGATTTCCAAATTCATTCAGGTGAAAATCAAAACAAATGATGTTTTAATCTTACTTGGATGAATTTGGGAATCCCGTCCTTTCTAAACATTGATTACTCTAGCCATAATTAATTTTTCAATAAATTCCTCAATTTTTCTTCTTAATTTATCTAGAGATTATTTCAATCAAAAAAATAAGCTATTTACAATAATAATAAATTGCGACAAAATATCAAAATTATTATGAAGATAATTATGTTTTAAGAACGTAAAATATATTTAAATTAAGATATCAATTTATATATGAGTGATATGAAATTTAAATTGTTAGAGCGATGCTTTTATATGATATTTATATATATAAAAGGTATATATATATATAGACCCAGTAAAGATATGAAACTGCAGAAAAAGAAAATATTAAATATTTTTTAAAGAAAAAAATAAATTTATGAAAAATTTAGTTAATCATAAGATATTAAAATATAAAATTAAAAGTTTGGGCTTTAGGCAAAAATGATATTAATAATAAATAAGAAATTGCATATATAATATTTAAGATATTATATACATCGCGTATGTAAGGGAAATTTATATAATTCCAATATTTATTAATTCAAATATCCGAAATTGAACCATGGATCCTCCAAATTGTACTCGGAGGAACCTTACCCTTACCACTAGACCACAGCACGGCATTCGGGTATATGAATTCAGTTAGAAAGCAATTTTAGTCATCTGGAGAAATGGACCCAAATTCGGCGCCACAAGTGTACAAGTACAGCAAGGGCACTCCGAGTACAAATTGGTGAATCCGTGGTTCACTCCCCACCGGGACACCCTTACTTTTTTCGGATATTTGACTTAATAAATATTGGAATTATAAAAATGATTTTTTTTTTAAACCATGGATTATTTAATTAACTATTAATAAATACGTACAAATCAATTGGTAAATAAAATAGCTTCAGTAGATGTGTTACAGCTGGGAATCGTAGAAAAGGGCGATAAGGAGAAAAAAAACAGCTTCCTTTTTTCTCTCACCACTTCAATTTATTTGCATTTAAATTGAAGTGGAAAAAGAATAGCATCTAAAATTATTTCATTTATTAGCCCTCTAGGCTGACGTTTCGGTCTTGGTCAAGACCATCTTCAGAGCTTAAGGGCTGTCAATTTAGGCATACAACCAAATATTCAAATATATTGACAGCCCTTAAGCTCTGACTGAAACGTCAGCCTAGAGGGCCAATAAACGAAATAATTTTAGCTGCTATTCTTTTATTTACCAATTAACGATTATCCAGCTATAAAATCCACATCTTGTAATACGTACAACGTTTCTGATTCTTATTCCTTAACTTATTTCACATTAAACAAAGATATATTTTCCTCAAAGGATCCCAAATTCAATTTATTAAGTCAGATAAGGCTAACAAGGATGTTAGTTTCTTAATATTAATCATTTGCAGAAAAAATTATTAGTGTGTCTGAAAAAGGCATTTAAAAAAAATGTCCTTTGAGAAAATGCATCAGGCGACTCAGCCAAGAAAATATAATTTTCTGGTTTGATTCCTAGAATAAGTGACTGAAACGTTGGCTCATCACTAGAAGAATAATTTTGCCATGCTTTTTTATAAAGATTTAGACAACTTTTAAGTTTTTTCTTACCCTTGACCTGTGGCTCAGGACAGGAGCATTAGCTTCTGGTTCCAAAGGTCAAGGGTTCGCACCCCGTCTCATGCGACAAAAATTTATTTCAATTGGACTGGCTACAATAAATAAAGACGGGGTCTAAATGGCCTTCAGTGCCGAAAAAGACAAATGAAATTTAAAAAAAAATTTTTCTTAAAAGTCTTATTAAACAAGAGGAAGATAAAAAAAAATAAAATTCTCTCTATAAGGATGCATGGTACATTTCATTCTAATAGTAATTTAAATAAAACACGGTTTAAAAAAAAAGTTTACCACCCAAATGAAGCATTTAAAGAGAATTGATTTATGAATTTTAAGAGTTCTGAAGGTGATTAAAAAAGAGTTGGCGTTAAGGGTGCTGGAGCTCACATTCTCTATGGTCATACATCCGGCTGACGCTCACAGAGTCGAGTTCTCCTCCGACCAGAGTCTGCACAAGACGTTCGATGAACTCGCGGACTCTTGTGGAACTTCCGTCGACTCCTGAGGGTTCCTGCTCCCCTGCATTGTCCTCTGTAACGAGAATACAAAATAACAATGAGAACAAACAGCTTGCACTTTGCTTTTACAACTCATAGAATTTCACTAAGTGAAATTATGCATACCCTAAAATGGCCTTTGAGGTCAATGGTAAAATTTAATTGGATATCCGGAGTTGTTTGAGAAAGGAAAAGCCAAAGGTTTGTAGGATTGATATAATTAAATCAAGTTAAAAATAAATAATCTTAATAAAATTCTTATTAAGAAAAAAAAATGATAAAATCAGAAAATGTTTTGAATTTACTAAATACTATTTTCTTTAATAATTTAAAAAAATTCCCTAAAATTCAAGTAAATTTAAGTTAATTGTTTAAATATTCTTCCTTATTTTGTCAAGGTGAGGGATCATAAATGACAAAGTAAAAACTGACATGGTATGTAGTATGAATGAGGTTTTTCATCCTTTGACTTTTTAAATGAAATGAAATAATATTGAACAATAAATCTTGAGACCAGTTGCTTAAAGGTTTCAAGATTCCCTAATTGGAAAAATAAACAGGAAAGTTTTAGAATTTGGTTGCATTTGCTTTTTCTACTATCCCACTTTAATATTTTAATTTACAATATTTCAGGCAGTTTAAATTAATATTACAAATTTAAATTTTAAAATATATCACGAGGTATTTATAATTAAGGAGAGTTTAATTATTAACTACAATTCTTATATGAATGTGAGGTTAGAGGATAACTACGGGGTCGTATAAAATTATTTAATATTTTAATGCAAGAATACTTACAAATAATAATCATATAATCGTTGAATCATTTATATAATTAAGATGTACTTTATAATTATTAGGATATACTTGATAAGTACTTATTAAAATTAAATTTTGATATCAAACCTTAAATAAAAAAGAAAAATTTGACAAGTTGACGTCAGAGCCGCGTAACGAATAGTTTGAAAACTACGAGGGTGTTCTTTTGAATAATCAGCTAACTAATAAAAAAGTTTGCAAGGAAAATATTCGTGGGCAAATTTATCTGGAAAATTTCGAGTTATTTAAATAATGTTTGAAAAACTATTGTAGTATATATACTCCGGAGCTCAGATTACTCTTTTGGAAACATTACTTTATTAAAAAATTTGATCTAACCCTAGAACGCAAAACCAGGGCCTTTCAGGCCCGGTCACCCGTTTTTTCTCAATAACTCTCAGAAAGAGCTTCTTATAAATTTCAAGTTTTTAGTATTCCTCCATTTATTCATAATAAAGGTATTTTTAAAGGGTTTTTCAAAAAAAATTTTTTTTATGCCTTATTTTTTCTTCGAACCACTTTACAAACACAAAGTCACAAGGAGGGCCCCCAGGCCCTTGGGGTTTCTGGGTATTTAAAACACTTTGAATGACAACCTATTATGTATTATGTATTTAAATATTTAAAATTGTCATGTTCTTTTTTAAATAATAAAATAAATATTGTCAAATTCTTTATAAATTTTGAAAAAAATCAAGAAAACTGTCAGTTTCATTTTAACTTTCGGATCTCAAAGCTTCTCTATATTTTTGAGATTATATCTTCTGATAACATTCAAGAATGCTTTTACTTTCTCTTAACTATATATGTAATTATATAGAAAGTATTGTATTCATGTCAAAAATTCAATGTCGAGATTTTGATGGATATACACGTTTTGAGGTCCCCTGAGTTCAAAAAAGTTGTTTTTGCAACATGGTCTGTCTGTGAACAAAATATCTAAAGAATGAAAAGAGCTAGGAGATTGAAATGTTATCGAAGATAAAGACAGTATTCTTAAAAAAAAATAAATAAAATAAAATACAGTATAGAGGATTACATTACTGAAGAAAATAATGAAAATTCAAGCAATGAAGATATTGATCAAAAAAAAAAAAATATTTATATTCTTTACGGAAATTTTCACCTGACTCATAATTTCTGTTTCAATACTCCATTTTTTATTGGAAAAGATACTTTAGAAAAGATAAAAAATGTATTCCAGCTGAATTTTTACCTATTAGAAAAAAAAAAAACACTTTTTCGATTTACTCTCAAATTTGCGCTTGTCTCTTATGTGCCTAAAAAAGGAAGTATGTTTTACTCTTGTCGAGTATATATCATTCAGACAATATTGGTATTGTTTATGAACATGCCCAAAAACCAGAAATTATTATTTATTATAATCAATCGAAAGGAGCAGTAGATATTTTGGATAAAATGACAAACACTCATACGGTAGTATAGCCTAGCTGCAAAAGAAAAACAAATCATTGGCTGATGGCCGTTTTCAAAAACTGTATTGGGGTATGTGCAATTGCATCAATGATCATTTATTTTAATTTAAAACACAAATCTCATGTTAATTTCCAAAAAAAAACCTCCGAAGAAAATTTTTTGTTGAATTGAGCGAGGAATTAATTTGCGATCACATAAAAATAAGATCGATACAAGGACTACAGAAATCAATTAGAAGGGTAATTGAGGAAGTACCCCCTCAATGTCAAAATAAAATTTTGATCTTAAAAAACCTACAAGAAGAAGATGTTATTTGTGTCCAACTAAAATAAACAGAAAACAAAAATAACAAGTCTGCTCTAAAAGAAATATTTGAAGTGGTCATTGTACTAAAAAAATTATATGTCAAAGATGTTTTTAAAATAAAAACCTTAAAATTATGAATAAAATATTGATTAGTTATATATTTTTATAAATTTTAAAATAAATTAATGAACAAAAATTAATATAATTATTCAAAAATGTGTTGAAAAACCTATTAAACATATAGTGGGCCTGAGAGGCCCTCCTTGTGACTTTGCGTTTCCAAAAAAGCTTGTGCGTTCTAGGGCTAATCGAAACAAGAAATTGCCGGAATGGACACGCGTGGCGCCACCAATCAAGGGCGCCTTGTAATTATGCAAAATCTTTACAAACCAGATAATTTATTTGCCTATGTATAAGGGATGTTTACTTTCTCTTATCTAAATTTATGTATATATAGAGAAAGGATTCATGCCAAAAATTTGATGTCGAGATTTTGATGGATATACACGTTTGGAGGTCCCCTGAGTCCAAAATAAAGTTATTGCAATTTGGTCTGTCTGTCTGTGTGTCTCTGAACAAAATATCTCAAGAACAAAAAAAGCTAGGAGGTTGAAATTTTATATTTAATTTAGGCATCCCCCCCCCCCGAGAGGTAACACGAAACTTTTGAACTAAATCGGCCAAAAAGTTCTAGTACTTTACTGATGCACTTTTCAGTTTTTTCCGATTTTCGTCAAAATTCGCTATATTGGTATATGGTGTTTTTTTTTTTAATTCTTCTTTAATAGAAATATAAATTCGTCAAAAAAAAAAAAATAATTTATGAGTAAATTAAAAAAAAAATGAAAAATAGTAATATAAATTGAAAATATCTTAAATTGGATGGGAAATCGGTTAGTAATGTGGTCACCAGGTTATCTTCCCTGATGACCAACTGACATTTAAAAGAACGATCGCAAAATGACCTCACCTCACCCGCACACCTGGAGCCCCGAGGGGAATTTCCCTTTGCAAAAAAACAACAAACAACAAACAATTACTAAATATATCGACATTCATGGCAAATACAGAACGCATAAGGGTAATTAGAGATGCTTTTCACTTTATGCAAAATTAGCCCATATCGGCGGGCCTATATGACCTACAAATAAAATTATGGTTTAATCAAGATTAAAGTAAATAAATAATCTAGTGCAGTTTATGTTACAACGCCTCTCTTAAAAATATTTTATCGTATGACACCCCCCCCCCCCCCATTTTATAAAATAATACAACGACAAAATGTTTAATGCCAAAAGATATAAATTTATATAAAAATATTTTTTTTTTATTTATTATTTTAGTGCTGGGATGACCGAGCTGGAGCTCGGAGGTTTTTTCTTTTAAAAAATTGGAAAAAACTAAAAAAACTACATCAGTAAAGTACTAGTACTCGAAATCTTCTAAAAACGAGACATAGAGTAATTTGGTTTGTTCATTGCAAATAGTAAATATTTAAAATTTGAAAGATATCGTCAAAGGGAATATTGAGAAAATTGGAAAAAACTAAAAAAGTACATCAGTAAAGTACTAGTACCCGTGGTTTCCCAAAGACGAGATCGAACGGAGTTTGTTTTGTATACCAGAAATAGTAAATATTTAAAATTTCAAAGAAATCTTTCAAGAGAATTTGCAGAAAATTGAAAAATCTAAAAAAGTACATCAGTAAAGTAGTACTAGTACCCAAATTTTCCCAAAGATGAGACCTAGCGCAATTTCATTTTGGTACCGGATTTTATTTTTAAAATTTGAAAAAATTCTTAGAGCCATTTTCGAGAGCTGATGTGCTTACAAACATACATTGTTCGTTTAATAGTATAAGATTTAAAAAATATGGGCCCCCGAGTTTGGCGTAGTAATAGCGTTCCTACCTCCTATACCAAACGTCGCGGGTTTGGACCCAGGCAGTCCGATGATTTTATTTAAGCCATTTGGATACCAGATGGCTTAAATAGAAATGCCTGAACCCCAAATATATAATATTAATTACAACGGTTATCGTCTAATTGTAAGTCTTATATGGCCTAAGTTTCCGAAAAGACTGTGTGAATGTGTGTGTGAGTGTGAATGAGAAAAAAGTGTGAATGTTTTTTTATAAAAAAAAAAAAAAAATATGGGGAATGACTTCTCCGAGACTTTCTCGTATATTCTTTTGGAATTACGTTTGCGTGTGTATGTGAACACGATTGCTTGAAAACCATTCATTTTTTTCACAAATTCATTTGTTTATATTTACATGTTTTTTAATGACACCTGTATGATTTTTTTTTTTTTATTCTTGTTTTGGAATGATTTTGTTTTGATTTTCTTTCAATATTCTCAAAAATTTCAATTTTTTTGTTATATTATGATAAAATACTCAATTTTAAAAGTTTTTACTCTTTGATATTTTCCCGAAAACTGAATAGTTTTTGAAATAATCACAGAAGAAAACGACATTCATTTGTTTTACAAATTCATTTGTTTATATTTACATGATTTTTAATGACACCTGTCTGATTTTATTTTGATTTGTCTTTGCAAAAATTTGGTTTTCTTCTTTGATTATTTCAAAAATTATCCAGTTTTCGGAAAAATATCAAAGAATAAAAACTTTTTAAAATAGCCTAGAGTATTTTATCATAATATAACAAAAAACTTGAAAATTTCAAAATTTTTGAAAAAACTTTTTAATTAAAGTACTACTTCCAAGTGACGTATTTACTCCAAAAGTTGATAAAAATCTACAATTTTAGTGTAAGGAGCATATACCAAATTTCATCTATCTAGCTGCTTTGGTTTTTAAGCAATCGTGTTCACACACACACACAGACATTATGCCAAAAATGGTATTTTTGGACTCAGGGAGGTCTAAAACATGGAGAAACATAAAATTCTCGGAGTCGAATTTTTTTACTTTCTCTTACCTATGTATATATGTAATATATATATAGAGAGAAAGTATTGGATTCATGTCAAAAATTCGATGTCGAGATTTTGATGGATCTTCACGTTTTGAGGTCCCCTGAATCCAAAAAAGTGGTTTTCGCGACATGGTCTGTCTGTGTGTGTGTGGGTGTGTGTGTGTGTGTGTGTGTGTCTGTCTGTGTGTCTGTGTTCAATTTTTAGCATGAAGGAATTGAGCTAGGAGGTTGAAATTTTATATTTAAGTTAAACACCCCCGGGACCGGAAAAATAAGCTTTTAATCAAAATCGGCCAAAGAGTACTAGTACTTTACTGATGTACTTTTTCAGTTTTTTCGATTTTCTCAAAATTTGCTCCAACGATTTTTTTTTTAAATTCAAAAATCAATTATTTTTTAGATGCTCTTTAAAATGTATATTCTCATTTTGTGATTGAAATCTTCTGAAGACCACTTTACTCTTGTATTTTATAGGGAAGATAGGAGAATTGGTTGCCATGGTAACAAAATATAAATATTTTCCCATACTTATAAATTTTACATCTGAATTCATATGTTCCGTACTGTCGGGAACTAAATATATGTCGACACAAAAAATCTGGTGTGACAAGCACAGAACACAACTTTCGATTACCGAAGGTAAGAGAAAGTTGTGTGCTGTGCGCCAGTCACACCAGATTTTTACGATAACAATACTTCCTCTATACGAGAAAGTAAAAACTAGTAATGATTTGGAAAATTTCTCGCTGTGGCTAACATTGGCGCCTCCCCTTAGACTAGCCCGCGCCTCCCAGTTTGGAAAACACGGATCTAATGTGTGACTGGCCAGCACCAGTTTAAATAAAAATAAATAAAAAATGAAACCTTATTTTACATGAAAAGTTTATGTTAAATAAGATTTTAAAAGAATTAAAATTTAGTTGGTTATGCAATAAATAATATCATTGTGATGAGGATTATAAATATAATACAGTATTTAAAATTTCACGAATAATTGAATTTTGATAAGAGGTTTTATTAAAATAAAAATAATAAGTAATTCACTGGCATGATAAATAAATTCATTAGAGGATATACTAAAAGAGAAATGTGAAATGGAAGCATTTGTTAAATATGATCTTCTTTTATAGAAAATGCGGCGGGTAAAAAGGTAAATTTGACACAATTAAGAAATTGTTACTTAATTTTGCAAATACAGTCAAACCTGGGAAAGAGAGAACTGGGTAAGCGAGAAAACTCTATAAGTGAGAATAATTCTCAGGTCCCGTACTTCGAGCTCTCAAAAACCTCTATGAGTGAGAAACAAAAACCTGCATAAGCGACAGTCGTTTTTTCCACTCTGACCTCTATAACTGAGAGCCTCTTTTGCATATATACCTCTATAAGCGAGTATTTTTGTTGTCTTGTAGTTCGAAGAAATAATATTTATTTGTATTAACGTATTTGTCATGCTTACAACAGTTGATAAATATCATTTGCAACGAACAGTTCGGCTTTTACAACAAGTTATAATGTCTAAACGAAAAATCAACGTGTTGTCGTTAAGTGACAAACTTAAAATTATAAATGCATTTGAATCAGAATAATCAAGGTGTGAAATACCAAGTGAATTTGGAAACACAAAAAAAGTTAATAGATTTTTTTAAGTGAATTTCGCATATTATTTGCTTTCTTTGTAAATTCTCTCTAATAATTACTTTGTATATCACACTCTAATAAATTATTCTTTATCATGCTCACGACTAAATATTTTGAATATTATTGACCTCTGTAAGTGAGACAAACCTCTCCTGTACCTCTATAAGCTAGAAACTCGCAAAAAAAATCATGGTCCCTTGAACTCTCTCTTAACCAGGTTTCACTGTATATTAGGGTGGCCGCAAAAAACAAAATTTTTTAATTTCTTTCGGCCGAACCTCCTAAAAGTTGTCTTTTGGCTAGAAAATGATAATGGCAAAGTTTTAGCTAAATTGGGTAACGGGAACCCGTGCCTCATCGGGGTTAAAATTTTGAAAAAGTGCGATTTTATCTAAAAATTCGCAGTTTTAAACGAAAACAAAGTATTGTAGAAAAATGAATCTTGGCTCATTTCATAGCAAATTTAATTCTCTTGAGGTTTTATAATAACCATTTTTTCATTAAAACTTATAGATTTAGTAATATTTACAAAATAAGTGGAATATCACAATAGAGACCATTCGATATAACATTTTGCCGGGAAAATATTCCGAAGGGAATGAAATTTTTACTGGTTATTTGGGGCTACTCTAGAATTCCAATCCTAAATTTTCGACCTCGAGGACCGTGTGGGGGGGGGAGGGGGACAAAAACCTCAAAAATTTGAAGAATCCTCAGGTTTTTGCTTATATCTCGTAAACTATTCATATTTTGTGAAATATAGAACAATACAAAGTTGTAGAGCATTAAATTTGCTAAAATTTGCTACATAAAAGGAATTCCTAGACTTAATACTAACCGAAATACGGCCGGTCAAAGTTGGACAAATTTTCCCGAAAAGTAAAAAATACCAGAAAAAATCTGGTGTGACAGGCGCACAGCACACAACTTTCTCTTACCTTCGGTAATCGAAAGTTGTGTACTGTGCTTGTCACACCAGATTTTTTGTGTCGTCATGTATTTAGTTCCCGGCAGTAGGGAATATTTGAATTCACTGTCAGATGTAAAATTTATAAGTATGGGAAAATATTTATATTTTGTAACTATGGCAACCATTTCTCCTATCTTTCCTATGAAGCACAAGAGTAAAGTCTGCTTCAAACAATTTTGAGGGCAAAACGAGAATATACATTTGAAAGAGCATCTAAAAAATAATTGATTTTTGAATTTAAAAAAAAAATCCTTGGAGGAAATTTTGAGAAAATCGAAAAAAAACTGAAAAAGTACATCAGTAAAGTACTAGTACTCTTTGGCTGATTTTGATTAAAAGATTATTTTTCCGGTCCCGGGGGGTGTTTAACTTAAATATAAAATTTCAACCTCATAGCTCAATTTCTTCATGCTTAAAATTGAACACACAGACAGACAGACCATGTCGCGAAATCAACTTTTTTGGATTCCGTGGACCTCAAAACGTGTATATCCGTCAAAATCTCGACATCGAATTTTTGACATGAATCCAATACTTTCTCTCTCTATATATATGTATATTAACTTATACATATAGGTAAGAGAAAGTAAAAATTCAAATCCGAATTGAGATTAGTTCTATATACAAAAAGATGCGGTAACTCACCCCAGTAAAATTCTAAGTGGACTAATCATATCTTACTTTTCTACCTAATGAAAAAAATCCCTACAAAATTCTGCAAGGGATTCGATGGGTTCCTAAGTTACCCAGTGTTATTATTATCTGTTTATGAGAGTTTCGAAATTCTCAAAAATTAATTCCGCCCCAGTAATAAGAAATTTTAGAATGACATTAAAAGGTTTCTACCCCACTATGCTATTTGCTAAATATTGAATATAGATAAATTTTAACTCAAACGGAATGCATTTATATTTTAGTAAAAGTATTAAAAAAGATTAATATCTTTGTGCATTATAGGGGATGGGGCATTAACCCCCCACCTCAGGTTAATGCCTCACCCCCCCCCCCCTTTAAGGAAATGCGAGCCTTCACCGCGAAATTACTCTCAAAATAATTTCAATACATTTATAAATAATTATTTTAATTTTTAGTTTATTTTGAAATTATTTTATTTTAATTTTCAACCCTTAATCCATCCCTGAGTAAGTATATTAAAGAAATTTGATTTTAAAATGCCCTCAGGCTTGTTGTAGTTGTATTTTTTTTCAATTACACCTACATTCCCCCTCCCTCTACCCCTTATATTCACCCTCTACCCTTAGTGAAATACAAAATATTTAATTTCATATTCAAAAGAATCGTTTTTCGCAGTCAAATTATTTGTTTCTATCATTTTTTTTTCAACGATAAAATGCATAATAATTACCTTTAATAAGACACTCAAGAGGGTGTGCTGGTTGACGGTGAGGTCAGGGTGGGTTACACTATATTAATTATTCACTTTGATTCACTTTAAACACAATTTTAAAAAAATAGAGAGCAAGCATCTCGCGCCTGCCTGCTCGGCCGCGCGCTCGACTCGACTGAACGAGAGATTCGTCTCTTATCTTTGTATAGGAATAAAAATAGATGAAAATAACAATTCCCTTTTTATTAAAAGTAAAAAAATACCTTTTGCTCTAATCTAACTATATTTAGAGATGGAAAAGTTCAACAAGTGATTTGGAATATTCCAAGCCCTTTCTTAAATAATCAACCCTTCATCCCCCTATCAACGCTATTTTTTCAATCTTTTCTATTCATTTGGCTTCGATTTAGCTAAAATAAATTTAAAAAACATTTTTTTCAATTTTTCAACCCTTAATCCAATCCTAATAAATAAAATAATTAACAATGCTATCGCCTTCCGCGAGCTTCGCGTCTAGTCAGAAAGAAATTAAAACCCTGAAAAAACTCCCCTGGATCAGCCTTTGGGTTTTACACATAGTATAATTTTCTATAATGAGTCTTACTTTAGGCCAGCGGTTTCCAAACTTTATGTTACAACGCCTCCCTTAAAAATATTTAATCGTATGACGCCCCCCCCCCCCAACCCACCCATTTAATAAAATAATACAAAAACAAAAATTTTTAATACTAAAAAATATAAATTTATATAAAAATATTTTCTTTATTTATTCATATTTTTTTAAATAAAAACTCCGTCCCAGAATCTTCTAAATTATTTTTATTTATAAAACGAGCAATCATTTGGAAAATTGATCTTGGTGGCCAATATTCGCGCCTCCCCTTAGACTAGTCCGCGCCGCCTCACAGTTTGGAAAACGCTGGTCTCTATTGTGATTTTCCACTTATTTTTCAGAAAGAGCAAGCAATATATCAAAACCGAAATGCTAATTTGTAAATATCACTAAATCTATAAGTTTTAATGAAAAAATGGTTATTATAAAACCTCAATAGAATCAAATTTGCTATGAAATGAGCCAAGATTCATTTTTCTACGATACTTTGTTTTCGTTTTATGAAGTAAAAACTGCGAATTTTTAGATAAAATCGCACTTTTTCAAAATTTTAACCCCGATGAGGCACGGGTTAACGTTACCCAATTTAGCTAAAACTTTGCCATTATCATTTTCTAGCCAAAAGACAACTTTTAGGAGGTTCGGCCGAAAGAAATTAAAAAATTTTGTTTTTTGCGGCCACCCTACTGTATATTGAGCAGCAAAATACTAGACATTTTCAGTGAACAAAAAGATAAATAATATTTAGTGACGGTCTCAGAATTTTGTTAAAAAGAGTTGAGGGGAGGGCGGAATTTGTGATTTTCGGGAGGCAGAAATCAGTTTAGTTTAGTTTAGGATTCAAATTAGTTTTAATAAAAAAAACTTGTAGGGCCTATATGATTAAAATTATAATGATGAAGATAGGGGCAGACTGGTGGATATTATTGAGAAGGAAGAATAAATAAAAATCGGAGCTGATGATCAGGCAATTTATTTGGATTAATTCCGTCCGCTATAAGTCGACGTTTCGGAGCCAAAACGACTCCAGGACCATGAGGTGTCAAAAAAACAAATAGCCCTCAATTTTGTCATAAAAGCTGAGATTAATCTCGCTAGAAGAAACGTTTGGCACCATTGCCTTTAACACAAGTCTTCTAGCGAGATTAATCGCAGCTTTATGACAAAATTGAGGGGCTATTTGTTCATTTAATGCTGCATGGTCCTGAAGGAGTCGTTTTGGCTCCGAAACGTCGACTTATAGGGGACGGAATTAATCCAAATAAATTGCCTGATCATCAGCTCCGGTTTTATTTATTTATTCATCCTACTCAATAAAATTATAATATTAATCGTAAGGAAGGTATATGTGCAGCCAGCCGGGAGGCCTGGCAACGGAGTAGAGCAACAGTGACTGTCACCACAATCGTTGCTGTTAAGCAATTCCAATCGCGGTGAAATCTCGGATTGGTGACCCCCAGGAATCAGCGTGTAGTTCGTCCCCCGGTACACATCGGTATTATAAATTTAATAATATGT
>JAKCPI010002410.1:0-12962 GCA_023213315.1 Euborellia annulipes | reverse complement strand
TACGCAATTGCCGAGGTTTTGCATTACATGAACGTTTTTGCTAAATAATGTTTTGAATTATTTTTAAAAATTTTATAAATATACTTAAAATAAGTCCAAATAAGCACGAGGTAAAAAACATAAAACTCAAAAAAAGGCATGAAAAATGCAATCTCAATATACTTAGATTTGCGTAATTCGTGTAGGAAATTTTTTTTTTCATTCCACTCCACACACACATGCACACAGTCTTTCGGCAACTCAGGCCATTTAAGACTTTTATGATATCCGTTATTGATTAATATACATATTGGGGGTCAGGCATTCTTATTTAAGCCATTTGGTATCCAAATGGCTTAAATAAAATCATCGAACTGCACCTGGGGTCCAAACATATGCCCCTACACAAGCCCCGAAAGTGTAAAAAATTAAATATTTTGCTTATAAATTCAGCATAATAAGCATTTTGCTTAAAATCCTATCTTTATTTTATTCCTATGAGCTCGAGTTTCAGAGGAAATAAGCGCCTAAGAGATAGGCAACCAAAGTGTTTTTCATAACCATTGTTGATTATTTCATAATTTCGTTAATATTTAACAGATCTTCACTAATGAATGATTTTTGGAAAGTTAAAGAACTATAGAATATCGTAAATATAAGTTATTGGCATACAGGAGTGGAAAAAATTGTAAATAGGATTGTCTAAAGTTAAAAGTTTTCGGCTGCAGCAAATGTTCAAAGAGTTCATTGGTGACTCAAAGCAGATTTTTTTTATTTTCAAGAAAAATAATAGAATTAGTATTGTTTATTCATTCAGGTATAATGGATTTTCTTTATAGCTTCTCTATAGCTACACCGATTATAAGTTGTGAGAGAGAGAGATGGAGTCTTGTAACTCTTGCGATGCTATTGGGATTAAGTTACTGTTTGCTTTGTTTAAACTCTCTCTCTCTCCTCTCTCAACCGCCGGTTAATCAAATTAATTCTTTGATGCTTATTGTAGCTTATAGATTGGGAAATTTCTAAGATCTCTCTATAAAGTTTCTAAAACAAAAAAAGAAGAAAATTCGTGGGCAAAATGAAATATTAAATTCTTGACTAGTCTAAAATTCTAAACAAATCAGTGCTTGGTCAGAGGGTTATTATAAAACATCTCAAAATTGTGATTAAATTACCTTCTTTGAAGGTTCGTTTTTTTTTTTAACGTGAATATGGCTTTAAATTTGGCAACCATTACTGAATCGATGATAACGAAATCATTTGCGCTGTAGCCCAAAACCTAATATTTTTTAAGGGTGAACAGGAGCGAAATGGTTGGGCGCATGTTTTTCCCGATAAGAGGGCGTTGTGTGTCATAAAAAGTATGCCCAAAAAAATTAAATAATTCAAAAATTTGCCAAGAGATGTCAGAATGGTAGCTAATAATATTTAATGCATTTGGTTGATTTTCATTGATCTTTTATCAATAAATACTTTATAAATGTTATTATATATTATGTATCTCTTATAAAAGCATAAAAATATATAAATATAGGCCAGATATACGCTATTAGGGGATCAGCTTTTAGACTAGCCTGCCATCTATTGCAAGAATGCGGAACTAATTTGACAGTTGGTTTTTAAATAAATCATCTAAGCTTATTTTAAAAATTTCTTAATTAATATATGATTAATAATAACAATAAATTCATTATTAAATTTAAAAAAAAATTAAAGATTATTGGGACAGATTGTTTTTTTGTATTTGCTTGATAACAAAAAAATTAATTACGATAATTTTTTAATAAGTCATTAAAAATTATAGCTCGATGTCCCAATAATCTCATTTATATATGTTTCACGTAAACACTTTCCCTCTAAACTTTACAATTATCTCTCATGATGCTTAAATTTACAAATCCTCGATGAAGTTCAAACGCTCTTAATTGACATTTCTATTTCATAATATTTATTTCTTTTAATGTAGAGTGTTTCTCATTATTAAGAAATTTTTAAAATAAGCTTACAATTGTTAGATGATTTATTTAAAAACCAACTGTCAAATTAGTTCAGCATTCTTGCAATAGATGGCAGGCTAGTCTAACAGCCGATATAGTATTAGCCTATATCTGGCCTATATTTATATATTTTTATGATTTTATAAAAGATACATAATATATAATAACATTTATAAAATATTTATTGTTAAAAGATCAATGAAAATCAACCAAATGCATTAAATATTATTAACTACCATCCTGACATCTCTTCGAATTTTTCGAATTACTTGATTTTTTGGGCATTTTTTTTTTTATAATAATTCTATTTAAGAAAGCGTTGAAATATTATTTATTCAAAGTTTGTTGAATACGTGTATTTAGACCTTTTGAATATTAAACCCATTTTTTTTTAATTGAATAAATATTCAAAAAGCATAAACAAACATCTCTTTTCGTTGTTGCGTGAATCAACAAATAATGTGACTTTAAATACACGCTTGTTGATATTTTTCTCTCTCTCTCTCTCTCAACAGAGAGAAGGAGATAAAAGCAAAGCCTCACTCATTAGTCTGTCACTAACGATCCTTATTTTATATGTTCCTCAGAGAGAGAGAGAGAGAGGGCATGCATGCATGCATAGACACCTTACTTAATTGAATCGTAACTTGGCACTTGGCTGCCCTTAGATATACAATCTTAAATTACTCCCTCATTATCATATGGGTGAATAAGTTACCCATTTCTAATGAGAGAGAAAATAACTAGTATGGCCACCACAAAACCGACTGTAAATTAAAATAATCAAATAAGACATTTTTTTTTGGCATAAATCGTGGTTTATTTTAGCAAATAATAATTCAAAATGTGTTATTAATTACTACTGTAGGGACCGGATTTTTAGGTTCGATTCGACTCGTTTTTAGGTTTTTGTAACCCCCAAAAAAGGTTTTTATTTTTTTTTTTATTTTTTAGGTTTTCGCCCAATAAAACGCATTTGGGGGAAAAAAACGTTTTAATTAATTTTAAATATGTACAGAAATTTGTAAAAAAAAATATTATTTTAATTATAACCCTGTTATTTTTTTTTTTTTTTTTTTTATTTTATTTCAAAAATATAATTGTAAAATTTTTATGGGAAAAAAAGTTTTAATTTTAAATATCTATGTACAAAAATTATTAAAAAGTACAAAAAATTACAGGTGCCCAGTGGCGTATTCAGGGGGGGGGGCCCGGGGGGGGCCGGGCCCCCCCCAAAGCCTTCTCCAAAACAAAAAAATGCCTATTGTTTTCCCTAATGATATTTTTTTTTTTAAATTTCTGTACATATTTAAAATTAATTAAAACTTTTTTTCCCCCAAATGCGTTTTATTGGGCGAAAACCTAAAAAAATAAAAAAAAATAAAAAAACCTTTTTGGGGGTTACAAAAACCTAAAAACGAGTCGAATCGAACCTAAAAATCCGGTCCCTACAGTAGTAATTAATAACACATTTTGAATTATTATTTGCTAAAATAAACCACGATTTATGCCAAAAAAAAAATGTCTTATTTGATTATTTTAATTTACAGTCGGTTTTGTGGTGGCCATACCAGTTTATTTTCTCTCTCATTAGAAATGGTAACTTATTCACCCATATGATAATGAGGGGAGTAATTTAAGATTGTATATCTAAGGGCAGCCAAGTGCCAAGTTACGATTCAATTAAGTAAGGTGTCTATGCATGCATGCATGCCCTCTCTCTCTCTCTCTGAGGAACATATAAAATAAGGATCGTTAGTGACAGACTAATGAGTGAGGCTTGCTTTTATCTCCTTCTCTCTGTTGAGAGAGAGAGAGAGAGAAGAAAAATATCAACAAGCGTGTATTTAAAGTCACATTATTTGTTGATTCACGCAACAACGAAAAGAGATGTTTGTTATGCTTTTGAATATTTATTCAATTAAAAAAAAATGGGTTTTAATATTCAAAAGGTCTAAATACACGTATTCAACAAACTTTGAATAAATAATATTTCAACGCTTTCTTAAATAGAATTATTATAAAAAAAAAAATGCCCAAAAAATCAAGTAATTCGAAAATTCGAAGAGATGTCAGGATGGTAGTTAATAATATTTAATGCATTTGGTTGATTTTCATTGATCTTTTAACAATAAATATTTTATAAATGTTATTATATATTATGTATCTTTTATAAAATCATAAAAATATATAAATATAGGCCAGATATAGGCTAATACTATATCGGCTGTTAGACTAGCCTGCCATCTATTGCAAGAATGCTGAACTAATTTGACAGTTGGTTTTTAAATAAATCATCTAACAATTGTAAGCTTATTTTAAAAATTTCTTAATAATGAGAAACACTCTACATTAAAAGAAATAAATATTATGAACAGAAATGTCAATTAAGAGCGTTTGAACTTCATCGAGGATTTGTAAATTTAAGTATCATGAGAGATAATTGTATAGTTTAGAGGGAAAGTGGTTACGTGAAACATATATAAATGAGATTATTGGGACATCGAGCTATAATTTTTTTAATGACTTATTAAAAAATTATCGTAATTAATTTTTTTGTTATCAAGCAAATACAAAAAAAACAATCTGTCCCAATAATCTTTAATTTTTTTTTAAATTTAATAATGAATTTATTGTTATTATTAATCATATATTAATTAAGAAATTTTTAAAATAAGCTTAGATGATTTATTTAAAAACCAACTGTCAAATTAGTTCCGCATTCTTGCAATAGATGGCAGGCTAGTCTAAAAGCTGATCCCCTAATAGCGTATATCTGGCCTATATTTATATATTTTTATGCTTTTATAAGAGATACATAATATATAATAACATTTATAAAGTATTTATTGATAAAAGATCAATGAAAATCAACCAAATGCATTAAATATTATTAGCTACCATTCTGACATCTCTTGGCAAATTTTTTGAATTATTTAATTTTTTGGGCATACTTTTTATGACACACAACGCCCTCTTATCGGGAAAAACATGCGTAACCATTTCGCTCCTGTTCACTCTTAAAAATATTAGATTTTTGAGCTACAGCGCAAATGATTTCGTTATCATCGATTCAGTAATGGTTGCCAAATTTAAAGCCATATTCACGTAAAAAAAAAAACGAACCTTCAAAGAAGGTAATTTAATCACAATTTTGAGATGTTTTATAAAACCCTCTGACCAAGCACTGATTTGTTTAGAATTTTAGACTAGTTAAGAATTTAATATTTGAGAATTTTCTTCTTTTTTTGTTTTAGAAACTTTATAGAGAGATCTTAGGAAATTTCCCAATTATAAGCTACAATAAGCATCAAAGAATTAATTTGATTAACCGGCGGTTGAGAGAGAGAGAGAGTTTAAACAAAGCAAACAGTAACTTAATCCCAATAGCATCGCAAGAAGTTACAAGACTCCATCTCTCTCTCTCTACAACTTATAATCGGTGTAGCTATAGAGAAGCTATAAAGAAAATCCATTATACCTGAATAAATAAACAATACTAATTCTATTATTTTTCTTGAAAATAAAAAAAATCTGCTTTGAGTCACCAATGAACTCTTTGAACATTTGCTGCAGCCGAAAAACTTTTAACTTTAGACAATCCTATTACAATTTTTTCCATCCCTGTATGCCAATAACTTATATTTACGATATTCTATAGTTCTTTAACTTTCCAAAAATCATTCATTAGTGAAGATCTGTTAAATATTAACGAAATTATGAACAATCAACAATGGTTATGAAAAAAACACTTTGGTTGCCTATCTCTTAGGCGCTTAGCTCTCTCTCCGAAACTCGAGCTCATAGGAATAAAATAAAGATAGGATTTTAAGCAAAATGCTTATTGCTGAATTTTATAAGCAAAATATTTAATTTTTTACACTCCTCGGGGCTTGGTGTAGGGGTTAGCGTGCTCGGACCCCAGGCAGTTCGATGATTTTATTTAAGCCATTTGGATACCAAATGGCTTAAATAAGAATGCCTGGACCCCCAATATGTATATTAATCAATAACGGATATCATAAAAGTCTTAAATGGCCTGAGTTGCCGAAAGACTGTGTGCATGTGTGTGTGAGTGTGAATGAAAAAAAAAATTTCTACACGAATTACGCAAATCTAAGTATATTGAGATTGCATTTTTCATGCCTTTTTTTTGAGTTTTTATGCTTTTTTACCCCTTCGTGCTTATTTGGACTTATTTTAAGTATATTTATAAAATTTTTAAAAATAATTCAAAACATTATTTAGCAAAAACGTTCATGTAATGCAAATCCTTCGGCAATTGCGTAAATCCGCCTTGGGCTTTGCGCTACTCTGGATCAGACCCGCCTGGGGCGGACTCTCGCCTTTTTCTTTCCTATATTGGTCCTTTTTAATATTTCGTAATAGTAATAGTCTTGTAATCATTACTATATATAAAGCGCTAGGCACGTACTTCCTGTGCCTGTGTGTATGTGACTGTTCTCTCGCTGATTGGCCAGAATTATAGGAAATGGAATTAGAGAGGGAAAATTAAAACTTTAGGTCAGAGAGGGAAATTTAAAAGCTTGCAAAAAATCAACCAAAAGTTGAGCAAGAATACATTTGATGCATTTGTTCTCTTAAGGCGAGCAAGTTCACATCATAATTTAGTAGTAAGGTATAAGCCAAAAGAGAAGGTTTTCGGAGGGGGGGGGTAATTACCCCCTTTGTTTATGAGATGCTTATTTTTTAATTTTATGCTTATTGAACAGCTTTTTATTCAATATTTTATGCTTATTTAAGCACTTTTTTTCCATATTTTTGTCCGTTCTTTACTTATAACCAAATAGTTAACTATTTTGTTATAAATGGTCGGGAAAGTTGACCAATCGATGAAATCAGATCGACTTTTGAATATTTGTATTGAATAAATGGTCAATTAGCAGGTCACGAAATTAATAATAAAAAATACCTCTTTCTCTCCTAATAAAATTAAATAATAATAACAACGTAATATTTATTTTTTTTTTTTAATACTGGTAATTGGTATTCCGATATTTCATTAAAAAAAAAAATATAAATGGACAACATTTAATTGAGATATGATTTCCTCTCCCTCACACAGCCTCCATAATTTCAATCTTTTTAAATGATAAAATGAAAACACACACAAAAAAAAACGATTATTAGCCATAAGTTAAGATTAAATGAGTTAATTTGCAATTGCAACGCAAACAACAAATTCCAATATAATAAAAATAAATAAATAAATAAACGTGTTCATTTTTTCAATTAAATTGCGACGACGACTGTTGTTTTTTAATTAAATTTTTTTTTTTGTTTTAATGGATATTGTATAATGTAATAAAAAAAAAATTGGTGTGAATAAGCATATCACATGTCTATTATTTTTATAATAAAGTTTTATAATATTTTCTCCATTTTACTCACCATATTAGTGTAGAAAAAAGTAGACATTGAAGACAGGGACTCGAGGAAACGAAACAAATGCGATCTGAAAAGAAAAGAAAAAGAATTATAGTCTTGTTTCGAAAAGTAATATCTAATGAATTCTATGATAGAAAATTTTATATTAGTTAACAGTAATATGAGGGGTTCAGATCAAAAGTGAACCAAGTAAGGCCGAACGCACACCGAACGAGCAAAAACGTTTTCGATCAAAATGTTTTGTCGACGAGCAAAACGTTTTGCTCGATGCCAATGCACACCGAACGAGGAAAAACATTTTCGGACAAAACATTTTGTTCATGTCCGATTGTGTTTTGTCTATTCGGTATGCGTTGACCCATAGAAAAGCATTGAAAAAACAGTTCTAGGCAAAAACGTTTTGGTTGAAAACGTTTTTGCTCGTTCGGTGTTCGTTCAGCCTAACTATTTTGAGAAAAAATGAATCAAAGTTAAGGTAAAACGCCCACCCCGCAGAAAGAGACTTTTACAAGAGAAGAAAAAAATCATTGTGTGGTTTTATGAACCCACGATGCAAGTGAAACTTTTTTCGGATCGTAGGCGTTTAAGTGAAAATTTTCAGAAAATTATTCACTTAAGGGTATTAAAATCGTGTTTTTAATTTTAACTTAATAAATGGAAAATGGGAATGTTAAAAACTGAGAACAATATTTATTTAGTAATTGAAGATTTGAATCATTTTAAATTATTTTAAAAATTATATTTTATTAATTTAAAAATTGAATAATTAAATCTTTCAATTATTTTTTTTATAATTCGTCATATATATTAAATTTCAACATTCCTTTAATAGGAGAATTAAATTCAGAAGGTTTTCTGTTTCAATAATATATTAATTTGTTATTAACACTTTATACGTATTTCTACATCATATGTATCATCTTCTGAAGCGAATTACATACTGAATTTTTGTCGTCAGGGCTTGTGACGTTATAGGTTAGTAGCGTCACGGCCCCTGACGTCATAAACTTGTAACGCGAAATGCTGATAGAAGAGCAAAAAATTTGAGGCCATCTAATTAAGTTTCACTTAAATAATTAATGATAAAAATGATTAAATAAATTGACAAAATTTAGAAGACTGCTGATACTTTATTGAAAAATTCTCAATTCAATAAAAAATACATATTTTTGGATTTAATCCTTTTGACTTCTGACCTAATTTTTTTTTCATCTTTTATGTTCTTTACTATTATCAAGATTCTTATAGTAAATTTAATCATCTCTCTCTCTCTCCTTACAATGAATTAAGAGTTCGTCTTTATTAGATTCTTAGTTGAGATTAGACGCTAGAGGGCGATTCAAAATTTCATCCTTAAGGGATAGAGGGGAGGAGGAGGAGGGCATTTGAAACAATATTCCGTGCTTAACTCATTTTTTAATTTTTGGTCTTTGACACACCATTGCATAACAGGGTCCCATTTTATATATTACTAAAAAGTTTAAATATTAACATACCTTTTGGATTAGGTGATGTTTAAAATATTTCTAAAAAAAAAATTAAAAACAAAATTAATATTCATAATCAATACAAAATCGATAATATATTTAGATAGTGATAAAAATTTTTCCTAAACCCCTAAATGAATAAAAACCCCAATATAGATTGGGTGTTAAAAAGTAAATAAAAACACCCACTATCCAAGTTTTAACAACGACGTTAACGTATTATTTTATCTCAAAACTGTCAAAATCATAACCTTACTTTTTGTTTAAAGACGTCATTTTTATGCATTAAATACGGGGTTAAAATTTTAAAGGCACCCCTGAACATGACATTAATTTTGGACACTATTAACCCAAATATTCACCTTTGGCATTCAATTATTTTACCTTAAGGTAGCAATTTGGGGGCAGAATTATTGCTTTGATTTCAGATTGTTTAAAGTTAGCATAGTTTTAACTGAAAGGAGGCTGGAATACGAATGGTTTTAAGATGTATTTTGACAATTTATATTTTAATCTTAATTTATTTTTCAAAACCTAAAAAAATCTTTTAATGATTATTTATTTTCCACCTTTTTCTTTTAGCTTTATAAAAAAATTTATATTCCAAAGTTATTTTAAAAAATGCTGTTATTGACAAAATGCACTTGGGAAATGAGTAAAACAAAAAGGAAATTATATTTATTGTTTAAAATTAAATCTTATATTTTCAATTTTTTTTTTTAGAATCTTCCACTTATTTTAAGGATCATCGACTTTGTTTTTGTACATTTTCTTTGTTAATCATTTTTCTTCTAAATCTTTTTATCATAATTCACTCTTCCTCTTTTTGTTGTAAATTTCTTTATGAATTTTTTTCTTTCAAGTATTGTGTTAAATTTTTCTGATTCATAATAATTTTTTATTTTTTCTAATTTAGATAACTCTATCCTATTTTTTTTGTGCATTTTCATTAGAAAATTTTCGTTATTTTTATTTTCTTTAAAATTGTTTCATTGTTTTTAATTAAATTTGTGATTTTCTTCTTATATCTTATTGAATCTGAATTATTTTTTTCAAAATTTTCTAAAACAAAAAAAAATAAATAACTTTAATATAAAATTTGTTATTATTTAAAGAGAAAAATTAGTGTAACTAATAAAATGAAAGAAGGTATATTTGCAACATATATAAAAAAAAATCTGGTGTGACTGGTCGCATAACTTCCTTTTACCGAAGGTAACTGAAGCTGTTTTCATTTATTTATTTAATTGAAATTATGGTTTCTCAAGTGCCAAAACCATAAAAAGAAAGAGAGAGTGTCCCTTAGGAAAAGGGGAAGATTACAGGCGGTGTTGGGAAGAACGGAAACTCTCGCTTTCGGCTCTCTAAACTAATATTTACTTTTGTTTTAATTATAAAAATTATTAAATACTTCTTTTGGCTTACTTTGTTTCCTTGCTCACTGAAGCATTTAAACAATTATGAGATTTGCTGTGCTTTAAGGGTAGTTTAGATAAACAGACTCCCTCATCTTGATTATTTATCTTTTTTTTTGGAAAAAATTTGTTTTTTCGTCTTTATCTTTTGGTAGATTCCTATAAAAAAATTATATTTTTAAAATAAAACACTATCTATTTTGACGTTTTGCGCAAGGATGAGTTTGGCCATGGCTCCTGAAACACCTTAAGGAATTTGTTTTATTTTTTTAAAAGACTTTTTGGCATCTTTATTTTAGAACATTTAGTTTAATTATTACTTAGATTCAGGGATCTCCACCCCCAGGGGCGTATATAGAAATTTTTTTCGGGAGCAGATAAAAATTTTTCTGAGAAAATTTTTTTTCAAGAAACTACTTTTTTTCACACGAAATTTTTTGCGGAACATTTTTTTCTTTTGCGGAACCAAGTTTTCCATCCTGCGGAAAATTTGTTGCTCTGATGTCTGTATATCATTATATACAGGAATTGTCCAGTAAAGAATGGATAACCTTGAAATGTCTTATATAGTATAACTTATGGCCGTTCAAGAAAAAAAATTGAAACAAAATATATCATAAGTAGTACCTAAGATATGATTTTTTAAAAAGAAAGGTCTAATTTTTACCTTGTTTACTTTTATGAACACTACGATCAGAAATGAATGGATTCCATCGGTTTGTTGTTATTTTATTATTATACACGAACTATGCTAATAGATAAACAGTGAATAGTATATTTGCTATTGCACTTTTTATTAAAAATTAGCAACTTTGAATCCAGTGTTAAAACGACCACCTGGCTATTTTATTGGAATTTGCTAATTTTTTAATAAAAAATTACAATAGCTAGTCATACTATTCACTGTTTATCTATTAGCATAGTTCGTGTATAATAATAAAATAACAGCGGAAGCCGATAAATTATTCATTTCCGGTCGCGGGTGTTCATAAAAGTAAAACAAATAAAATTAGACCTTTCTTTTAAAAAATCATATCTTAGGTACTTATGATATTTTGTTTCAATTTTTCCCCTGAACCGACATAGGGTACGGTCCGCCCGACCCCTTTAGGTTATCCCCGATATATGTATATGTGTTTGGGGAAATTTCGGGAGGGGGCGCCCCCGGGGGGCGGGGTCGCCCCCCTTTGCTATACGCCCCTGGTCCACCCCACCGAGAAAAATTGAAAAAGTTTTAAAAACTAGTCATCTAAAGAAATTATGATTTTTTTATGTAAAAAATATATTTTTACATATTGAGATGAAGGCTGAACTATTAGAAGATATGAGTAGGATGGCAGCCAGGAAAGAAATCCAGACAAAAAATTCAATCAATTTTTATCTAATTTTATTACTATCGCTTGACGTTTCGGACGCAAATCGCCCCCTTCCCTCGGGACCTATGATCAATGAAACAAACATATTTGATAAAAAGTTTTAACAAGAATTTTTTTAAATACATTTCATTACAAAAACTTACAATCGATGGTCAATGAAATACAGATGGGCGTATTTTTTTAATTAACAATATAAAAACACAAATTCACGGGTGTGAGATGCATGGTTTTGTACTGTATATATTGCTGTTACTCACTTGAACCCTTTCGGATTAAATGTATTAACATATCTATTTTTTAATCATATATAGCACAAGTAGAAAATATCATACAGTGTTACCCTAAACATCAACAAAACACAATACGGCTCCAAAGCATTAATACGATAACAAGAAATTTTCTAAATAAATCTAAAAAAAATCGATATAAATAGACAAACTGATTTAAGTCTAAAGCCAAGAATATTACGTGAGTTCTTAAAAGATAATGAAGATATTATTTTAATTAAAGCAGACAAGGCCAAACTGCTCTATTTTTATAAAAAAAGACGAATATATTGAAAAAATGTATAATGTTTTAAACAACAACATCTTCGTTGAAATAAAAAACAATCCGACTGACTCTTTTTTGAGGAAGCTAATGGATTTTTTAAAAAATTATTAGATGCAGAGCTAATTACAAGAGATGAATATTCTAAAAACTACAAATCAGCAGCATATAACCAAAACTATAGGCACCCTCAAATTGCATAAGAATTCTCACCCTCTAAGGCCTATAGTTAGTAACATTCATTCGCCCACTGAAAATTTAGTAAATATATAGCAAAAAATCTTAAAATCCGTCGTCGGTAAAAACGAATACCACATCAAAGACACTTTTGATTTTATCAATAAAATTAAAAACGTTCAAAATTCAAAAATCAATTATTTTTTAGATGTTCTTTAAAATGTATATTCTCATTTTGTGATTGAAATATTCTGAAGACCACTTTACTCTTGTGCTTCCATAGAAAAGATGGGAGAAATAGTTGCCATGGTAACAAAATATAAATATTTTCACATACTATAAATTTTACATCAGATTCAAATATTCCCTACTGTCGGAAACTAAATACATGTCGACACAAAAAATCTGGTGTGACAAGCACAGAACACAACTTTCGATTACCCGAAGGTAAGGAGAAAGTTGTGTGCTGCGCCAGCACACCAATTTATTTAATTTTATATTTACCGGGAATGGAGTGTTCTGTTTCTCTAAAGTTTTGTTTGATTCCTAGTACATCGCGGTGATGAGATATTT
>JAKCPI010002408.1:0-34975 GCA_023213315.1 Euborellia annulipes | reverse complement strand
ATTTATTTGTGTCTTTAATTGTTTCAAAGAAAACATATATGTCTCTCTCTCACTTGCAAACATTATCGTCTCTCTCTACTCTTTTTAAATTCCCTTTCCACCTTATCTTCGCATAGGAACAATGTTAATTTCCTATAGGGATTTGTATGTTAATTTCGATTCAAAAGGGGGTCCCCTTTAGAACTTTTTAGGCATTTAAAAATTTTTTTTCCAATTCTTATGAAATTTTGTATTTATTTACGATTCTATATTGTGTATAAAATGTCCAAATATGAGATTAAAATTTTGAAAAATAACCATAGTTTATTTGAAGCAGTCAACATTTAAAATGCAAGTTTGAAACTAAGGTGCTATCGGAAACTAAATATATCTCGACACAAAAAATCTGGTGTGACCAGCACAGTGCCCAACTTTCTCTTACCGAAGGGTAAGAGAAAGTTGTGTGCTGTGCGCCAGTCACACCAGATTTTTTTAAATTTATTTGTGTCTTTAATTGTTTCAAAGAAAACATATATGTCTCTCTCTCACTTGCAAACATTATCGTCTCTCTCTACTCTTTTTAAATTCCCTTTCCACCTTATCTTCGCATAGGAACAATGTTAATTTCCTATAGGGATTTGTATGTTAATTTCGATTCAAAAGGGGGTCCCCTTTAGAACTTTTTAGGCATTTAAAATTTTTTTTTCCAATTCTTATGAAATTTTGTATTTATTTACGATTCTATATTGTGTATAAAATGTCCAAATATGAGATTAAAATTTTTAAAAATAACCATAGTTTATTTGAAGCAGTCAACATTTAAAATGCAAGTTTTAAACTAAGATGCTATCGGAAACTAAATATATCTCGACACAAAAAATCTGGTGTGACCAGCACAGTGCACAACTTTCTCTTACCGAAGGGTAAGAGAAAGTTGTGTGCTGTGCGCCAGTCACACCAGATTTTTATATATAGAGATTATTTTAACGGTTAATTATTCATGAACTTAAGATTTGTTGTGAATAATATCCTTTCCGGGACTCTCCCGGTACACAGACAAAAAATTTACGCCGATATTTTAGAATTCAAAATGTAAATAAATAAAAAATCGTAAACATGGGTAAATATTTATATTTTGTTACCATGGCAACTATTTCTCCTAATTTTTATTTTTTTCTTATTTTACCGGTTAATTACTCATTAACTTATTGTTATTTGTGAATAAATGCACATGAATTAAATTTTATATTTTACCATTTTGATAGTATTATAGTATACGGAAATTCTACCAAAATTCTCTTTTACTGGGGCGAATTTTTTAAAATTTCGATATTCCGATAATCGAATAGTAGATACATAAAAATTCAATTGATCTATTGGATATAAGCTTTGAATTAACATCTCATTTTATCACATATATCACAATATCAGTTATTTTAACAAACAAATTTCATTGGTTGTTACTTAGTTGGGTTACATATTTTCCTGTTATTTTGATGAAAAAAATTATTAACGATATAATCAATTTAAAATTGTACTGGGGTGAATTTGTAGTTTCTATAACTTATAAAGTAATTTAAAAAAAAAAAAAAATTTCATTGGAGAGATTAGGTTACGAAGAGGATCCGCTCGTGTAAACTAATATGATAAAAAAAATTAGGTGTTGGCTGTGTCTTCTACACAGCCGGTGGCTTTTTAACGTGACAACGTCTTTTGCTTGACTTCAAAAAAAATTTTTTTCTCTTACCTATATTGAAATATAAAGAGAGAAAGTATTGTTTTTGTTTTTTTTTTTTACTAGTAGTTTGTTTTCATAAATAAACATGTTCAAACATTTTCATTGAAACAATATATGACAGGTGTGCCCAAACTTTTATCCATTAAGGGCGACATATGCTTAAAAAATGAGGTTTTTCGAGAAAAAAAACAATTTTGGAGTTAATTACTCGGGATTTTTTTATTTATTCTATTAGAGGTTATCTTTCTGCACCAAATGACATCTCATTTAGTCTGATCTGATTAGCCGTTCGGAATCTACAGGGGTTTAAAATTTCGAAAAACGAAATCCCGCCGAGTGCTCTCATGCGGTAAAATTACGTCATATCAAAAAAAAAGAAAAAAAGCCCTGGGGGTATTGAACCACTCTTTCTAAAACTATATTTAGATTTAATGTAGCTTTTATGGTCAAGTCGCTATGCGTTGCACAAGTAGGGCTATTTTTCGATATTTTTTGTCTAAAAAATGAGGTTTTTCGAGAAAAAAACCAATTTTTGAGTTAATTACTCGGGATTTTTTTATTTATTCTATTAGAGGTTATCTTTCTGCACCAAATGACATCTCATTTAGTCAGATCTGATTAGCCGTTCGGAATCTACAGGGGTTTAAAATTTCGAAATACGAAATCCCGCCGAGTGCTCTCATGCGGTAAAATGACGTCATATCAAAAAAATGAAAAAATTACCTCTGGGCATTGGACCACTCTTTCTAAAACTATATTTAGATTTAATGTAGCTTTTATGGTCAAGTAGCTAGGCGTTACATAAATAGGGCTATTTTTCGATATTTTTTTGCCTAAAAAATTAGGTTTTTCTAGAAAAAAACTAATTTTGGAGTTAATCACTCGGGATTTTTTTATTTATTCTATTAGAGGTTTTCATTCTGCACCAAATGACATCTCATTTAGTCTGATCTGATTAGCCGTTCGGAATCTACAGGGGTTTAAACTTTCAAATTAGAATTTACCGCAGCACGGTAAAATAAAATGGTAGGAAAAAAATAAATGGTGAAATCTTTAGCTGAAAACTCATTCTTTCTAACCGTATATTCCCCATAATTATATCTCTTAAGACAGAAGAGTTATTAAAGCCGATAAACTTTTTCGTGCATGTCCCTCTAACCTGCCTCTATAGACACATGATTTGTAAGACGTTGTCACGTCAAAAATGAGAAGCCTAAAAATATATATATATAGACTAGGCCTAAAAAGAAAATTGTTTTTCTTTTCATTTATAAAACCATTCAGACAAAAAACATTTTTTTTTTTTTTTTTTTAGGGAAAAAAATCGTAAAATTATTTTTAAATTGAAATGCGATTGTTTTTATTTATACCCAGTCATCAAATAACGTCTTAAGTTATTTTTCCAATCTTCTAAATCTCTATTTTATTCCATCAAAGATATTTTTTATTTGAAATATTTTTCATTATTTTATATTGTTTAGCTAGGTGAAATGAGAACTGAGGGACGTATATTCTGTATATATTTCAAATAATTAATTCATTGAGTTTTTCCTCATGTTGTGTTCACTGTATCAGCAGATAGTTGTATAAGCAGGTAATTTAAGTTTCTGAGACGAAAATAAGTATAATAATAATATTATTTAAAGTACGAAAACACTATTTAAATACAGTAGCTATAAATTTAAATTAGAAGTGAGCTGTATTAAAACTTATTATAGCCTATGATCTGATATACACCTTAATACACCCTATATGGTCACCGAAGTAGGATTAACTATCTTACGAGTAGGAAACACGCCTTTAGAATTAGCTCAAATCAATATATTAAGATCAAGAGAGAATTAAATAGAATTCAGGCAGGGAAAGGATGTTATTTTGCAAATATCCAAGTCACCTAGGCTTATCTGTCTAAGAAAAGGCCATTCTGCAGATGGTTGGTTTTATATGGTTTCCATAGATGGTCGCTAACAAGAGGAGGCGGAATATTTATGAAAATACATAACGAATTGAGGAATTTTATATAATAAGATATTGTTAGAGTAAATCTCAAAGATTAAATTGAAATTTTATTTTTATTAATGTTACGATGCCAGACTAACAAGAAAGAGTAGCTTAAAAATGGTTGAACTAGTGATGAGAAGTGGCTGTAGACTTTGAATTGGGTATAGGAGACTTTGCAGCCAAGGAAATTAAATAAAAAACTTATTTAATTAATTAATCGTCGACGTTTCGGTCGCAAGTCAAGAATTGTATTCTAACAATTAATCGTCCTGAGGAAGGTCGTGACTTGCGACCGAAACGTCGACGATTAATAATTAAATAAGTTTTTTATTTAATTTCCTTGGCTGCAAAGTCTCCTATACCCAACTAGCTTAAAAATGTTTTTTTCATATTAGAATTTTTGAAATAAGTTATTTATATTGAAACTTACAGAAAAATTCACTTGTTTAATCGCTGAGTAGGGCTATTTTTCGATATTTTTTTGTCTAAAAAATGAGGTTTTTCGAGAAAAAAACCAATTTTTGAGTTAATTACTCGGGATTTTTTTATTTATTCTATTAGAGGTTTTCTTTCTGCACAAAATGACATCCCATTTAGTCTGATCTGATTAGCCGTTCGGAATCTACAGGGGTTTAAAATTTCGAAAAACGAAATCCCGCCGAGTGCTCTCATGCGGTAAAATGACGTCATATCAAAAAAATGAAAAAATAACCTCTGGGTATTGAACCACTCTTTCTAAAACTATATTTAGATTTAATGTAGCTTTTATGGTCAAGTCGCTATGCGTTGCACAAGTAGGGCTATTTTTCGATATTTTTTTGTCTAAAAAATGAGGTTTTTCGAGAAAAAACCAATTTTTGAGTTAATTACTCGGGATTTTTTTATTTATTCTATTAGAGGTTTTCTTTCTGCACCAAATGACATCCCATTTAGTCTGATCTGATTAGCCGTTCAGAATCTACAAGAGTTTAAACTTTCAAATTAGAATTTACCGCAGCGCGGTAAAATAAAATGATAGGAAAAAAATAAATGGTGAATTCTTTAGCTGAAAACTCATTCTTTCTAACCGTATATTTCCCATAATTATACCTCTTAAGACAGAGGAGTTATTCAAGCCAATAAACTTTTTCGTGCATGCCCCTCTAACATGCCACTATAGACACATGATTTGTAAGACGTTGTCACGTCAAAAAATTAAATACTTCTGTCTCCCTACTGGAGTTTTACTTTCTCCTAATAAATTACAAAAAGCAAAAATTTTATTTGCATTTCATTTGTCGTTATAAAATTCATCCTATTATCTATCTTTCAAATTAGTAGCTAATTTGTTTTGTATTTAATTCATGATCCAATAGAAAGCTAATATAAAAAATATTCTTGTTGATTTATTCCATAAACGTTTAAAAAGGAAATGCGGTCAGATCTGATCGAAAGATTGAGGTCCAGGTTTTAAGTGCTCTTCTGTTTGTGTTTGGGAAAAGATGTTTTTTGTTGGTGCGTTTAGGAGTCTAATGTTTTTGTATCTTTGAGGGTAGGTTTGAGATGGCTCTATAAGTAAAAGGGAGGGAGTTTTTCAAGGGATATCCTGGATGTAAATTAAAGCATTCCCTTAAGGCTAGGAACAGACCCGATGGCCCCATGATGTTTTTTTTTTTTAATTTTCATTTAAGGTATTTTCGGCATCGAAAGCCATTTAGACCCCGTCTCTATTTATTTATTTCCCATGATGTTGAAGACCGGATAGTTCAATTTTGTTTTGAATTAGGCTAGTTAATAAGCTCCCTGTTCACTTCTACTCAGCATTTAAAATTTATTTTTCATAAAATGAAGAAAATTCTCACTAAAAATATGAATGAATGAATTAATTAATTAATTTTGAAAATAAAAAAATTAATTCTTCAATAAAAAAAAATCTGGTGTGACTGGCGCACAGCACACAACTTTCTCTTACCTTCGGTAATCGAAAGTTGTGTTCTGTGCTTGTCACACCAGATTTTTTGTGTCGACATGTATTTAGTTCCCGACAGTATGGAACATGAATTCAGATGTAAAATTTATAAGTATGGGGAAAATATTTATATTTTGTTACCATGGCAACCATTTCTCCTATCTTCCCTATGAAATACAAGAGTAAAGTGGTCTTCAGAAGATTTCAATCGCAAAATGAGAATATACATTTGAAAGAGCATCTAAAAAATAATTGATTTTTGAATTTAAAAAAAAATCGTTGGAGCAAATTTTGAGAAAATCGAAAAAAACTGAAAAAGTACATCAGTAAAGTACTAGTACTCTTTGGCCGATTTCGATTAAAAGCTTATTTTCCCGGTCCCGGGGGGTGTTTAACTTAATTATAAAATTTCAACCTCCTAGCTCAATTCCTTCATGCTTAAAATTGAACACACACACACCCACCCACCCACCCACACACACACACACACACACACACACACACACACACACACACACACACACACACACACACACAGACAGACCATGTCGCGAAAACCAGTTTTTACTTTCTCTTACCTATGTATATATGTAATATATATATAGAGAGAAAGTATTGGTTTCATGTCAAAAATTCGATGTCGAGATTTTGATGGATCTTCACGTTTTGAGGTCCCCTGAATCCAAAAAAGTGGTTTTCGCGACATGGTCTGTCTGTGGGTGGGTGGGTGGGTGGGTGTGTGGGTGGGTGTGTGGGTGGGTGGGTGGGTGGGTGTGTGGGTGGGTGGGTGGGTGTGTGTGTGTTCAATTTTAAGGATGAAGGAATTGAGCTATGAGGCTGAAATTTTATATTTAAGTTAAACACCCCCGGGACCGGAAAAATAAGCTTTTAATCAAAATCGGCCAAAGATTACTAGTACTTTACTGATGCACTTTTTCAGTTTTTTTCGATTTTCTCAAAATTTGCTCCAACGATTTTTTTTAAAATTCAAAAATCAATTATTTTTCAGATGCTCTTTCAAATGTATATTCTCATTTTGCAATTGAAATCTTCTGAAGACCACTTTACTCCTGTATTTCATAGGGAAGATAGGAGAAATGGTTGCCATAGTAACAAAATATAAATATTTTCCCATACTTATAAATTTTACATCTGAATTCATATGTTCCGTACTGTCGGGAACTAAATATATGTAGACACAAAAAATCTGGTGTGACAAGCACAGTACACAACTTTCGATTACCGAAGGTAAGAGAAAGTTGTGTGCTGTGCGCCAGTCACACCAGATTTTTTGGATTCAGGGACCTCAAAACGTGAAGATCCATCAAAATCTCGACATCGAATTTTTGACATGAATCCAATACTTTCTCTCTATATATATGGGTGATTCTTTTACAAACCGAACACTTTCTGACCGACATGTTTTTGATTTGACTGAAAATTTTTTTACGGGTTCTATATCGAAAAAAAAGATAGCCATCCGCGAGGATTTTCTTTTTTCTTAAATATTTTGGGAAATAGAGAGGGTCGAAAATGTGAAAATTGATGAATTTCTGCTTAGACGCTCACTTTTAAAAATTCATAACTCTGGTTCTATTTGAGCTAGAAAAAAACTTTTTTTACCATTTTAAAGCTAAAAGAGTGAACTTTAAGAAAAAAATTGTTCCACCAAAATTTAGTAAAGATTTCACATTGTTATCAACAATTGAAATCTTAAAATCGATTTTTAACAATGGGGCCCCAACTGTATTACTTTTTTATTATAACCATCGCATTCTACGTCGAATTTTATGCCGATAACGGTTTTTTAACCGATGGAGAATCAATTAGTACTATTGAAAAAAAATCCCGCCAAGTGCTCTCATGCGGTAAAATGAAGTCATATCAAAAAAAAAGAAAAAAAATTTCGGGGGTATTGAACCACTCTTTCTAAAACTATATTTAGATTTAATGGAGCTTTTATGGTCAAGTAGCTATGCGTTGCACAAGTAGGGCTATTTTGCGATATTTTTTTGCCTAAAAAATGAGGTTTTTCGAGAAAAAAACCAATTTTGGAGTTAATTCCTCGGGATTTTTTTATTCATTCTATTAGAGTTTTTCTTCCTGCACAAATCGACATCACATTTAGTCTGATCTGATTAGCCGTTCGGAATTTACAGGGGTTTAAACTTTCAAATTAGAATTTACCGCAGCGCGGTAAAATAAAATGATAGGAAAAAAATAAATGGTTAAATCTTTAGCTGAAAACTCAATCTTTCTAACCGTATATTCCCCATAATTATACCTCTTAAGACAGAGGAGTTATTCAAGCCGATAAACTTTTTCGTGCATGTCCTAGCGCAAAAAGTTTATCGGCTTGAATAACTCCTCTGTCTTAAGAGGTATAATTATGGGGAATATACGGTTAGAAAGATTGAGTTTTCAGCTAAAGATTTAACCATTTATTTTTTTCCTATCATTTTATTTTACCGCGCTGCGGTAAATTCTAATTTGAAAGTTTAAACCCCTGTAAATTCCGAACGGCTAATCAGATCAGACTAAATGTGATGTCGATTTGTGCAGGAAGAAAAACTCTAATAGAATGAATAAAAAAATCCCGAGGAATTAACTCCAAAATTGGTTTTTTTCTCGAAAAACCTCATTTTTTAGGCAAAAAAATATCGCAAAATAGCCCTACTTGTGCAACGCATAGCTACTTGACCATAAAAGCTCCATTAAATCTAAATATAGTTTTAGAAAGAGTGGTTCAATACCCCCGAAATTTTTTTTTCTTTTTTTTTGATATGACTTCATTTTACCGCATGAGAGCACTTGGCGGGATTTTTTTTCAATAGTACTAATTGATTCTCCATCGATTAAAAAACCGTTATCGGCATAAAATTCGACGTAGAATGCGATGGTTATAATAAAAAAGTAATACAGTTGGGGCCCCATTGTTAAAAATCGATTTTAAGATTTCAATTGTTGATAACAATGTGAAATCTTTACTAAATTTTGGTGGAACAATTTTTTTTCTTAAAGTTCACTCTTTTAGCTTTAAAATGGTAAAAAAAGTTTTTTTCTAGCTCAAATAGAACCAGAGTTATGAATTTTTAAAAGTGAGCGTCTAAGCAGAAATTCATCAATTTTCACATTTTCGACCCTCGATATTTCCCAAAATATTAAAGAAAAAAGAAAATCCTCGCGGATGGCTATCTTTTTTTTCGATATAGAACCCGTAAAAAAATTTTCAGTCAAATCAAAAACATGTCGGTCAGAAAGTGTTCGGTTTGTAAAAGAATCACCCATATATTACATATATACATAGGTAAGAGAAAGTAAAAAAATGCGAAATTTAATTTGTAATCTACTTTCACTTTAATAATAAAAGAGAACTTAGTGCCTAGCATTATATATGGGTGTTAAACCTTTCTTGGCCAAATTACTTTAAGGGTGAATTTCCTTAACATTTAATATGTGAGTGGGTAGCTGTGTATTTTGCAGTGGGATGGACGGGAACTGAATGTAAAGTAAACAAACTAATTTATTTATACAATAGATGGACAGTGAGAGCACTACAAATTGTTTATCCTCTTCTTAGCATTGGATAGGCTTATTATTCCAGCTATAGGCTTCTACTATTATCTTGAAAAAATATTTTTTTTTATGTATTGAGTCCAGGC
Organism: Euborellia annulipes; assembly: GCA_023213315.1. Lineage (NCBI taxonomy): Eukaryota > Metazoa > Arthropoda > Insecta > Dermaptera > Anisolabididae > Euborellia > Euborellia annulipes. The sequence continues at coordinate 25,647 of JAKCPI010002408.1, read as the reverse complement.
ATTTGGTATAAGCTTACAGCAAGGGCGGATCCAGAGGTGTTTCTCAGGAGTGTAATCTGGTGTGACTCGTCGCACAGCACACTATTACTTTCTCTTACCTATGTATATATGTAATATATATAGAGAGAGAAAGTATTGGATTCATGTCAAAAATTCGATGTCGAGATTTTGATGAATCTTCACGTTTTGAGGTCCCCTGAATCCAAAAAAGTGGTTTTCGCGACATGGTCTGTCTGTGTGTGTGTGTGTGTGTGTGTGTGTTCAATTTTAATCATGAAGGAATTGAGCTATGAGGTTGAAATTTTATATTTAAGTTAAACACCCCCCGGGACCGGGAAAATAAGCTTTTAATCGAAATCGGCCAAAGAGTACTAGTACTTTACTGATGTATTTTTTCAGTTTTTTTCGATTTTCTCAAAATTTGCTCCAACGATTTTTTTTAAAATTCAAAAATCAATTATTTTTTAGATGCTCTTTAAAATGTATATTCTCATTTTGCATTGAAATCTTCTGAAGACCACTTTACTCTTGTATTTCATAGGGAAGGATAGGAGAAATGGTTGCCATGGTAACAAAATATAAATATTTTCCCATACTTATAAATTTTACATCTGAATTCATATGTTCCGTACTGTCGGGAACTAAATATATTTCGACACGAAAAATCTGGTGTGACAAGCAAAGAACACAATTTTCGATTACCGAAGGTAAGAGAAAGTTGTGTGCTGTGCGCCAGTCACACCAGATTTTTTTTGTTAATTTCGGTAATTTAAAGGCGCATTCTGTACTTGTTTGCCAGAATATAAATACAAATCAAATTTTTAAGTATTAACTTTTAAAATTTTACATTAAAAATAAATTTTTTTCTTCAAAAAAAAGATTTTTTTTTCAAATCTCGGGGGGGGGGAATTACCCCCTTTCCCCCTCTTGTATCCGCCCTTGGCTTACAGACGATTATTTATAATAATTGCATTAAATGAAATTTTATCGAAATACGTATCTGGACATCCTAATTCATTTGAATTTACAATCACTTGTTTCGTTAGTAATTAGTAAGAATCGAATTTATAGACATTGACGCTATAGTGAAAAACAAACATCAGTTTAGAAAATCTTTTTTGAAAGAATAAGAATATTTTATTATGCTTTGAATAAATTTAAAAAAAAAATATTTATAAACCACATGGTAATACTTTAAAAAAATTTCTGCTGTTATTTCTTCATTATAATGCCTATAAATCCGATCCGCAGTAATTGGACTACTAATTTTTTATTGCGTACTTTATTAAATTAAAAAAAAAATTCAGAAAAGAAATCGTAATCTAAATTACCTTTTTATTAAGTTACATCAGTGTTATTTTATTTTATTTTTTTTTATTTTCATTATTTTCAATATTTCTTTATTATTTTTTTATTGAAATTAATTTATAATTTCATTTTTCAATTATTCTTTTTTTTTTTTTTTTTTTTTTTTTTACATAAAAAATAGAAATTTCTGGGTCAATTTTTCACACATGCATTTTTTCCATCTTTTCTTAAAGCCTAAATTAAACAAAGAAACGAGGGGAACATGCAAATAAGTTCAAGATCTAATAATAAAGCAAAGAAAAGGCTCAAATGTAACAAACAAGCAAACAAACATACATCCGAACAAACAAAAAAAAAAATATAAAGGGCATTTGTCGAGTAGAAGTAGAGGAAAAAAGGAAGGAAGCAAATTGGAAAATATAATTAAAACGGAAATGAAAAAGAGAAATTTAACTGTTCCAACATCAATCAATAAAAATTCCCTCAAATATGATTAAAATGAATCTGCAAAAATTTTCTAAACAAACTGAGATTTATCTTAAATGATTTATATACCCCTGATATGTTATAAGTTTTTTAACCCCATTCTTAATTTACTTTGGCAAATTCACTATAAAGTGAAACATTTTTATCGCTTGTGTGTCAACAAATAGTGATAAATGGTGAATTATGAGAATAGTAATATTAATTTACATACGGTATGTAATCTAATAAAAAGTTAAACGATGTTTAATGAAATAGAAATGTCATATACGTAAAAAATAATTAATTAAAATTCCAGGAATTTTTGAAAATTCAAGAGTGAGAAGAGAAATTAATGAACAAAAACCTATAACCACATGAGATTAGAACAGCTCTCGAATAAACAAATAAAAATCTCTTCTGTGGAACACCGTAGATTTTAATTCACTCTCTATTTTCTGAATTTAAATAAAATAATTTCTTTCTTTGGAATTTTTTTTATTTATTTAGTAATTCTCATTCACACTCACATTCACACAGTCTTTTCGGCAACTTAGGCCATATAAGACTTTGACGATAACCGTTATTTATGAATTTTTCTATATTAGGGTCCAGGCATTCTTATTTGAGCCATTTGGTAACCAAATGGCTTAAATAAAATCATCGAACTGCCTGGGGTCCGAACCCGCAACTTTTGGCAGCACGCTAACCCATACACCAAGTCCGAGGGCTATATCTCATCTTTATAATTAATAAATGAATGTTTTTTTTCGAACACGGGTAAATAATTATTTTATACTAATTCAACAAATTTGAAATAAGCCCACGGATGAGGTCGTATATAATATAGGTCAAATATATGGACCCTGTTACGCATTAGTGTGTCAAGCGCCAGCTACCTAGTTTTGAGAAAATTAACATTAAAGTTTTTTGTTTTCATTGGATTATATATAATTTTTGTAGTCAATTGTGCAAGTAACATTAAATATAAATTTTTTAGGACATATTTCATAAAAATACTAATTATAGTATTTGAAACAATATTCCGTGCTTAACTCAATTTTTAATTTTTTGGGGCTTGACACACCAATGCGTAACAGGGTCCATATAACTCTTTTACTTTGGAAATCCTCTAAAACACTAACGAAATTGGTCTTTAAAGAGAACTGATTTTAAGATGGATGATCATCTGGAGTGATTTTGTGTACACCAGTATTTCAATTTGTATAAACAAGCTGTATATTTATTTGCATTGGGCTCCCGGATATTATTCTATTGAACGATAAAACAAATTTAATGATCAAATATTTATCAACAAATACGATATTAAGAAAATTTAAGTAAATTTTGTGAAGGTAAATCTCGGATCAGTTGTATTGTTATCATCTACTTTTGAGCCCTCGGGGCTTGGACTAGGGGTTAGCGTGCTAACCTCATATACAAAAAGTCGCGGGTTCGGACCCCAGGCAGTCCGATGATTTTATTTAAGCCATTTGGATACCAAATGGCCTGAGTTGCCGAAAAGACTGTGTGAATGTGTGTGTGAGTGTGAGTGTGAAATCTACTTTTGAAATATTTTTTTTTTACAATAGACAAGAAAAGATTAGAATTTTTTTCGTCCTCTCAGCCATTTAGGGGTGTATTTGTATATTAGATGCCGATTATTTTTCGATTTTCAAAAAGTCTAGATCCTAATGATTTGTGAAAAATTTCAGCTCACTTGTTTAACTTTTAGGGGACCCGCAATAACCGTGAGGTTTTGAAATTTTCACGTTACTCAGACTCAAATTTATCAAGTGTTAAAAGACAAATCAAATAAGTTTTCACTATTATTACAACATTTTTTCGCAAAGAGCTTGTTTTAAATAAAATTAAATAAAACCCATTATAATCCCATCATGAATATTATATTATTTTTTAACCTTAACACAGGTTTTTAGAATTTATTAAATAATAAAAATCATTTCGGTCAGTTATTATCATAGTTTCCTGAATGAAAAATAACTTTTGTTATCAGGATTCTTCAATAATTAATATTCTTTTATAATTTATTCTTGTTCAAACTAATAGTTTTTACACTGATCGTAAATAAATTTACTTATTTTATTTAAATTTAAAAAATCATTTGGGATCATAAGGCTGTGCTTTAACTTTGTTCCTCACTATACATAATGTTTTAGGGATTTTTTATTCAATATTTTTCTTTTCAGACCATTAGTAAAGTGGAATAAGTAAAAAGTCAATCTATTTGATAGAAGTAAAATTACTCGTAGAAGTAATTAGTGTAATATTGCTTTGAAATCTTGCTCTTTGAGCCAGAGCTTCGTTTTTCTCCCCCTTTCAATAATCTTTTTTTTTATTTTTTAGAAATCCACGGGTCGCCTTCGAAAATTAAAATCCAAATATGGCATCCGCCATCAGACATCATCGTCATTACATCAACCAGGCCGTCAATACAGCTAGCAGTTAACCAGGCATCACAGCTGATTCCAGAGTGTAGCAGCAACTTTTAAGGTCTGTATAAACATTTACGTGGACTTAGAGTAAGCAGTTTAGGATTTAAAAAATTTTATTTGAAATTTCTTATTTCGGCCTAAAGTATATTTTAACATAGGAGCATAGATAGTGTTAAGAGTTATACCTTAAGAGAAAGTTGTGTGCTGTGCGACTTCTCACCAGATTTTTTATATCAATTATTCATTATTGGCATTTGTTAATTTGCCATTTCATTTTTAGAAATTTATGTGACCTGTTGGGTGACCACTGGGACTTTAGTGAGTTACTAGCAAAAAGTGGCTTTAGAGACCAGAGCTTTGCTCTCAGATCCGGCTCCCCCTTCTATCTCGGGTTTGTGTGTACAAGAACTCTCTCGTTTTTAAAATGATGGGTTAGAAATGAGGGAAATGTTCAGGGGGTAATATAATACCACTTCCTCTCTCATTGGTTTTCACTAAAATTTTAATTATTTTCACATGACATGATCTTATGAGTTAAATTTTATTACCTTGGCATTTGGCGAATTTCTCTTTAAAATTCTTCCTACAAATTTCCTTTATTAAGGATTATTAATTTGATTTAATAACTATTATATGACATGTGTTCTGTCAAGAATCATTTGTATCCCTTTGACAGTTATATTCCACCTGACAATGGACCGCCAACTGGAAACAGCACTTTGACAATTAATAATAATACATTTATCTTTGATGAAGGAAGGTTCCAAAAATTTGACTTTGATGGAAAAAGAATGATTTCCCCTTGATTTTCTCATATAATTTACTCTACAAATGCTTGAACTTTCACTAAAATGATAGATCTGAAGTAGTACTTTCGGTTGATTTATTTACTCTAAAAGTTGATACTGATCTAAATTTTTTTTTTTTTTTTTTTTTTTTTTTTGGAATGGGTGCATAAGGTCCGAAGACCTTTAATGACCAGTAGTCACATGCAGCCAGGATCTAAAATTTTAGTGTAAGAAGTCTGCCATACCAAATTTCAACGCTCTGACCTCTTGCGTTTTTAAATAATCGTGATCTCACACATATACAGAGACTGATGTAATTCCAAAAATTGTTTTTTTTTCAACTCAGGGAGGTCGAGAATAATCAAAATCTTATAGTCGTATTTTTCACGATTACATAGTGATCAACTAGGTAGAGCTTTATTTGAAAAGAGATTGAATATTTTACAAACAACGCTCAAATAGACTGTAAATAAGCCAGTCAATATATCGTTTAAGATAACAAACAAATTTGCGAGATAAGTTCTTGTTTGAAAAATTGCGCCCTCTGGAGTCGAACCATGAGCTTCACGCTTTCGCTGCGGGCGGACTACCTTTATCCTAGGTCGCCGGCCCAATAAACACAAACTCTCACACGAAAAAGATCTATATTAGGATTTTTTTTTAATTTCCCATTTTTGGCTGCAGAGGCCATTGGGGTTTCAATTTTGCATATACATCTCTATATAAGTTATATAAATATTATAAATTTATAATACCGATGGCTACCGGGGAACGATCTACACGCTGATTTCTGGGGGTCACCAATCCCAGATTTCGCCGCGCTTTATTATTAGGATTAATAAGATTATAGTTATCTACTAGCTGCATTACTCGCCTTCGCTGGGCATTGCGGTTAGCCACCAGATTCTATAATTAAATACACCCTTTGGAAATTTCCAGAATTTATAGAAACTACACTCCCTTGTCTTAAGCCCTCTAAAGCCAATCAATATTTTAGGATTATAGCATTATTTAATTTCTTTATTATAAATTCAAAATCACACCTAAATTTGATTTACTAGGATTTAAATGTTTTTTAAAGAATTAAAAAAAAAACTTGTAGGCCTAATTCATAGTTTGCTATTTATCTTAAGAAAAAGTTTCGATTGAGCAGAAGTATTTTCACAAAAAGAAAGAAAAAAAAAATCTTGGTAAATATAAAAGAAAAGAAAGAGAATGCTGCAGTGTTTGGACCGCAACGCAGTATCCGACAAATCAAAAATGGTTAAGCGTTGGTCTGGAGCCAAATCCTCGTTTCTCTTTCAAGATAAGATCTCTTCCTCTTGCTTTATTGATTCAAAATATATAAAGAGAGTGTAGCAAAATTTTATTCTCCAGAAATAATAAAAAAACTAACCCTGATGCGATCTTAATCAAAAAGAAATAATTGAATTGCAGGCAATTTTTTTTTTTTTTTTGAGCTTTAGATTAGAATTTTTTTCGGCCTTTTATGGGCTTCAATTCAGAAACAATCACAAAGAGCAGAGCGGAGTGTTCAACCAACCTACTGTTCAATTGTGATTTTTCTGCTGTTCTCATCGGTGTTGTTTAATTATAGTTTGTAAAAATACTTGAAATTTTATTAAACCTACCATTTTCGGTAGAGTTTATATTATTGATTTTAAATTTACTCAATGCATTTGATTGAAGTCAAAGAGTGTGCCTTAGGGTCCCAGACAATACTATGAAAATTTACTGGTACCAATTGGAGACTTTTTTTAAAATTTAATTTAAGGTCTTCTACGACATCTAAGGACATTTATTTGAGGTTCAGGAATTCCCCAATGAGCAACGCAGCTAGTTTTTTTTTCAATTTTTATTATTAAATGTAAAGTGCCAGGGCCAACGTTTCGGTCGCATATAGGACCATCATCAGGGCCAAGCCATTGTCAATGTATTATTCCTCATGGTCATATTGGTCAAAGAAATTGACAATGGCTTGGCCCTGATGATGGTCCTATATGCGACCGAAACGTTGGCCCTGGCACTTTACATTTAATAATAAAAATTGAAAAAAAAAAAAAAAAAAAAAAAAAAAAAAAACTAGCTGCGTTGCTCATTGGAGATTTCCTGAACCTCAAATAAATCATATTATCAGCTATACACCTCAATTAAATCTAAGGACATTTAGACGCCATCTATTTTTTTTACTTTCTCTTACCTCTATATATGTTAATATATAGAGAGAGAAAGTATTGGTTGCATGTCGAAAATTCGATGTCGGGATTTTGATGGATATACACGTTTTGAAATCCCCTGAGTCCAAAAGGGTGGTTTTCGCGACATGGTCTGTCTGTGGGTAAGTGTTCAATTTTAAGCATGAAGGAATTGAGCTAGGAGGTTGAAATTTTATATTTAAGTTAGACACCCCCCTGGAGCATGAAAATAAGCTTTTAATCAAAATCGGCTAAAAAGTACAAGTGCTTTACTGATGTGGTTTTTCAGGGGGTTTTTAAGGGAAAGTGGTGTAGCTTATACTTGAAACATATTTATAAATAAAAATTTTTAATATATCTGGGGTTTCTCAGGTTTTTGAATGATAAAATCATTTAGATTTCTAACTTGATATATTTCTTTTTACTTTCTCTTACCTATGTATATATGTAATATATATATATATATAGAGAGAAAGTATTGCGATCATGTCAAAAATTCGATGTCGAGATTTTGATGGATCTTCACGTTTTGAGGTCCCCTGAATCCAAAAAAGTGGTTTTCGCGACATTGTCTGTGGGTGTGTGTGTGTGGGTGTGGGTTCCATTTTAAGCATGAAGGAATTGAGCTATGAGGCTGAAATTTTATATTTAAGTTAAACACCCCCCGGGACCGGAAAAATAAACTTTTAATCAAAATCGGCCAAAGAGTACTGGTACTTTACTGATGTACTTTTTCAGTTTTTTTCGATTTTCTCAAAATTCGCTCTAACGATTTTGATTAAAATTCAAAAATCAATTATTTTTTAGATGCTCTTTGAAATGTATATTCTCGTTTTGCCCTCAAAATTGTTTGAAGCACACTTTACTCTTGTGCTTCATAGGAAAGATGGTGAAATGGTTGCCATGATAACAAAATATAAATATTTTCCCATACTTATAAATTTTACATCTGAATTCAAATATTCCCTACTGCCGGGAACTAAATACATGTCGACACAAAAAATCTGGTGGGACAAGCACAGTACACAACTTTCGATTACCGAAGGTAAGAGAAAGTTGTGTCCTGTGCGCCAGTCACACCAGATTTTTTTTTGTTTGCCTTATTAATAAACTTTTTAGAAATAAAAATTTTTGTGTTTGAATTATTTTATAAAATGGGAGAGGGGGGGGGCGGTTAAATATTTTTAAGGGAGGCGAGGTAACATAAGTTTGGAAACCATTGGTTTATATTATCATTTTTGAATCGACAGTGAAATGATGAATTTTTTCAAGTCGTTCGAAATCTAAGGCCTCAAACAGTATGTCCATAATGCATCCATATTCATGATGCAAGCCTTTTAATTTTTCCTCACTACAAGGTTGAGGACGGGATAAATAAACTCAATTGTTAACAATTGTTTTCATTCAAATCATTTATCACTAAACTCGCCCAACAAATTCAATTTTATAATAGGTTACGTTTAGTTATATAATTTAATTATATATATAGTATAAATTTTACTCAAGGAATAATTAATACATTTTATGGGTGAATTGCATGCTTGGAATAGTTAAACTTAAATATCGATCTAACTTATGTTTTATTTGACATATGCTCTTTTGTAATAAAAGCAAATACCGCCCAAAGAGGGCTCATATTTCTCTACTTGAAAATGTCTACTTACAATTACTAGTTATTTAATTATAATAGGATATTGTAATATTTATAAGATTAACGAGAAATTTATTCGGAATTTAGACACTTGGGATTTCCAAAACTGAAAATTATGTTATCTCAAAACTATTAGCAAGCATTTACATATCACGTTGTTACTAAACTGCAAACAATTACCTTGGGTAATAAATTAATTTTTCTGACTGAATTAGACAAAAAATACAGTATATATATTTGCATAAATACTAACCCAAATTAATTAATATTAATCTATGAAGCGCTTTGCGATATATATGTATAATTTCCATTAACTGAAGATGGCAAAATAAATTCAGGTTTATTCTGGGAGTTTTATCGAACCTTGAGCATTCCAATTTGGCTCCATCCCTCTATTATAATCACATCACACTCACAACTTCAAGCAATAATTTACTGTATATTATGTTTCCAACTTATCAATATTCGAAAAAGTTTTTTTTTTTTAAGTATTTAGGGTATTTTAGATTTGACTTTTTACTTTCTCTTACCTATGTATATATGTAATATATATAGAGAGAGAAAGTATTGGATTCATGTCAAAAATTCGATGTCGAGATTTTGATGGATCTTCACGTTTTGAGGTCCCCTGAATTCAAAAAAGTGGTTTTCGCGACATGGTCTGTCTGTGTGTGGGTGGGTGGGTGTGTGTGTGTGTGTGTTCAATTTTAAGCATGAAGGAATTGAGCTACGAGGTTGAAATTTTATATTTAAGTTAAAAACCCCCGGGACCGGGAAAATAAGCTTTTAATCAAAATCGGCCAAAAAGTACTAGTACTTTACTGATGTACTTTTTCAGTTTTTTTCGATTTTCTCAAAATTTGCTGCAACGATTTTTTTAAAAATTCAAAAATCAATTATTTTTTAGATGCTCTTTCAAATGTATATTCTCATTTTGCGATTGAAATCTTCTGAAGACCACTTTACTCTTGTATTTCATAGGGAAGATAGGAGAAATGGTTGCCATGGTAACAAAATATAAATATTTTCCCATTTTATAAATTTTACATCTGAATTCATATGTTCCGTACTGTCATGTCGGGAACTAAATATATGTCGACACAAAAAATCTGGTGTGACAAGCACAGAACACAACTTTCGATTACCGAAGGTAAGAGAAAGTTGTGTGCTGTGCGCCAGTCACACCAGATTTTTTCCTTTTATTTGAATATTTATTTTTTTATTTATTCATTTTGATCCATCTCATCATGGCTAATTTAGAGTTTTTTAAATCTTTTAAGGACATAATTAAAATAACTTTTATTTTCTCTTTTATTTTTGAAGGATTACTTGATTTTAATTTTCAAAAAAACAACAGGTGAAAAATTACATTAATAAATCGCGCACTAAGAACATTTCGCTAATTCCCTTATCATATTCATTTATTACATAGAAAATTAAAAAAAAAAAAAAAAAAAACTTTTTAATTCGAACATATGCATTCATGATGCATTATTAAATCAATAACTTAATTATTTTTCAAAATAAATAAAATGAAATCAATCATTGGCAACCAAATTATTTAATTAACTTGAATGTGACATGATCATCCGAAACTTCGAAATTTCTGGGTTAGCTCAGTCATTCCAGTTTCTAATTTTTTTTTATTAGCTTTTTTTTTTGAAATTATTTTATATAAAAACCATTTTCTTTCTTTACTTCTTTAAGATTCAATTTACCATCAGTTAATTCTATTGGATCTATTCTTTTTTATTTTTTTTTTCCTTAACTTATTTTCTATCCGAGAGATCATAGAAAAAAGGATTAATTTCTTTTTATTACATGCAAATGGACTTGTTTGTTAAAAAAAAAAGTATCGATCAAAGTTTGGTTTAATTTATTTTGGTTGAGAAAAACAAGCTCTGTTTTTAACAGATTGCAATAAAAAAAAAGTAGTCAAGGTTTGTAATAGAAACAAAAGAAACAGAAATAAATACAATTTTTAATTTGGAAACCAATTTCGAAAGAGTAAATTAAAAAATAAGAATATACATATATATTAAAAAATAAATAGAAAATTTAAAATAGGTTTTCAATTTGAATTATTTAATTAACGTTTCATAATGGAAGTGAAATTAATTATATTAATACTTTAAGAAACCTTTCTTTAAAAAAGGCTTTCCCAATGTTACCTCAAGGACCAAAGACCAAAGGGACCAAGGACCAAAGAAATGAGGGATTATTATTTAAATATTTAATGAAACTTTGCTAAACGTAATGTTTACTTCCTCCCAGAGGGATTGTGTTGCATATTGTCCAAAAGGGCAGCCGCGAAGGATAATAGACCGGAAAAAAACAAAGGGCCTAAAAAACAAAGTTTAATTTTATTTTAATTAAAAATTGTTTTGAAAGAATTATTTACCCTCTCTTTCTGAAGCGATTAAAATATTTTAGTAAGCTACACTGGATTAAAATAAATTGCCTTGAGGGTTTTATTTTCAAAAAAATTAATAAACAAACCTTGAATATTTGAAATGAAATTAGTATCAAATCCAGAATATCTCAATCATTCATTAGAAAATAAAATTTCATTTGTTGAATGAATGAAAAAATCTTTTGGCTAAAAAGCCCCTTTCTCTATTCTGCGAGATTGCTTCTATGAACGACACCACGCGACTCCTGAAACTCGGCAACCCAACGTTCTATTAGGCTATTAGATAGAATAGTCTTGTTTTTACTTTTTATTATATTAGTCAAAAAATCGAAAATTGTGAAATATTACTTTCTTTTAAAATATTATATTCTGGAAAAACCCGCTAAAGGCCTGGGCCCCTGGACCCCCTTTCTTGCCCTCGGTGAGCAAATGCATCAAATTTATTCTTGCTCATTGTTTGGAAAATTTGAATGTCACCGCCTTCGGGGAGCAATTGAAAAATTATAAATTTTAATGGAGATTTAATCAGGAAACCGAAGGAACTTTGCAGCCAGGAGATTAAATAAACAAAATCTTTTATTTAATTTTTACTTGCCGAAGTTTCGGTCGTCTGTCACAACCTTCATCAGGACAAATAATTGTCAACAATACACAATCTTAGGTATTTTTATGTTTACTGTAATCATGTAATTATATACAATTTCTTGTAATTTCAACATTGAATCCAAGATCCCAAGCAAATAAAAGATAATTTATATACATATAAAAATTTAAAAAAGAAATTGTATAGGCCTATGATTACAGTAAACACCAAAATACCTAAGATCGTGTATTGTTGACAATTATTTGCCCTGATGAAAGTCGTGATAGACGACCGAAACGTCGGCAAGTAAAAATTAAATAAAAGATTTTTTTATTTAATCCTGGCAAAGTTCCTTCGGTTTCCTGATCAAAATTTTAAAATCTTAAATTTCCCTCTCTGACTTAGTTTTAAATCCCCCCCCCCCCTTGACTCAACTCTCTTTTATCCTGGCCAATCAGTGCCCTGATAGGACACAGGGACAGTAAGTCAGCCGTTAGCGCTTTATATTATAGTATGATGATGATCGTAGTTCGAAAATATTTTGATATCAGTTTTAGAATCACGACCTATTGATTTAAGGTCTTTTTTTTATTTATACATCATATGTCTCTTTTCAATTTTTCACTGAGCTTACTTAGTGGATGCCAAAATCGTATTTTTATTAATTCAGGAGTAGACCTATAGGAAATATTTTATTAATTGGTTCTGAATTTTTTTATGCCAATGCCTGACTAATTTCTCGATTCAAGCAATTACTGTATTTGTCATTTCGGATTTGTCATTTGTCATAAGATAAGAGTTGTTCAATTATTATTACTCTCTGCGAATCAATCTCAAGATAATCCTTGATTATTATCCAAATACAAATTCAAACTTGAAAATTTCAATTAAAAAATTTGTCCTGTTAATATGGACTTTCAAAAAAAAAATTTCTGATGATTTCGATATATTCTAATGATTTTTTTCTATTTGAAGTTAATTAATCTTGATTTCATTTCATTTCAATCTCTTTATAGAAAATGAATGTCACAAAACACTCAAAAGCCAGTCAGCCATAAGACCAGAAAAATTGATAATCTCTATATTATTTCCATATTATGTTTTATATCTTGATGAATAATGTGCTCGAATATTGCGAGTTTTTAAATTGCTTTTTTTTTTTAAATTCTTTGATAATAATCCATCATATTGAACTCACCCGACTGAATTGTCCTAAGCAACATTTTTGGCAAAATTGAGATTTATTTTAATATCGAATTCTGGACCTAACTACACTTTTTTTATTTAAATACCATGAAAAAAATCAGGAATGAAAGAAAGCAGCCAAAATTTTTTCTTCAAAAAATATATTTTAACAGCTGACGTTTCGGCTTTGGTCAAAGACATCCTCGGAGCTGTTATTGGTCATTATGAATAAGTTATATATTTTGAATTATATTTGGTATTAATTTATAACATCAGGAAAAAAAAAGTCTTCATTAGATGAAATTGTACTGCCCTGAGTCAATTATCAAATTAGCCACAAAAAAAAATAAATATATTGTATTGGTGATAGAAGAAGGAAAAAGTTTTTTCTTGAACTGAAGCCTTTTTTTCTGATGTTATATCCTAAATTAATACCAAATACAATTAAAAATATATATACATAATGACCAATAACAGCTCCGAGGATGGCTTTGAACAAAGCAGAAACGTCAGCTGTTAAAATATATTTTTTAAATAAAAAATTTTGGCTAACTTTCATTCCTGATACAAATTCCACCAGCCATAAAATACCCTTATACTAGTTTAATAATATTTCAACTTATGAGATTTTTAGTTTATTCAAAAAATACACAAGACCATACGTAGAAAAGTAGGCCTATTGCGATTTTTAAACTTTTTGACGTGACGTCTTTCAAATCATGTGTCTATAGTGGCCTGTTAGGGAGGCATGCACGGAAAAGTTAAGTGGTTTTTTTTAATCCTGTCTAATCTGTGATTTTGTTCCTCTAAATCCACCTATCATCTATTTGAAATGTTTTTACTTTCTCTTACCTATGTATATATGTAATATATATATAGAGAGAAAGTAAAGGGGTTGGAGAGTAATAACCAGCAAATTTATAGCTCCACCTGACGTCCTTTTATTTGGCAGATATTTCGATTCGTAGAACACACATCATCTTCAGTGCCGCGAGGATATAGTAGGTGGGCTTAGTCTATTTATATCAAATGCCTTAGGGGCGTTATACGTAACGGAGGTGCCTTCTCTAAGCTGATGACCGCTCTGTGTCCATAGCAGAATTGGTCAATTCCATCAATTCTGCTATGGACACAGAGCGGTCATCAGCTTAGAGAAGGCACCTCCGTTATGTATAACGCCCCTAAGGCATTTGATATAAATAGACTAAGCCCACCTACTATATCCTCGCGGCACTGAAGATGATGTGTGTTCTACGCATCGAAATATCTGCCAAATAAAAGGACGTCAGGTGGAGCTATAAATTTGCTGGTTATTACTCTCCAACCCCTTTACTCTACTCATCCCAGCCTGATATTTAAACTACGTATAGAGAGAAAGTATTGGATTCATGTCAAAAATTCGATGTCGAGATTTTGATGGATCTTCACGTTTTGAGGTCCCCTGAATCCAAAAAAGTGGTTTTCGCGACATGGTCTGTCTGTCTGTGTGTCTGTGTGTGTTCAATTTTAAGCATGAAGGAATTGAGCTAGGAGGTTGAAATTTTATATTTAAGTTAAACACCCCCCGGGACCGGAAAAATAAGCTTTTAATCAAAATCGGCCAAAGAGTACTAGTACTTTACTGATTCACTTTTTCAGTTTTTTTCGATTTTCTCAAAATTTGCTCCAACGATTTTTTTTTAAATTCATATATCAACTATTTTTTAGTTGCTCTTTAAAATGTATATTCTCATTTTGTGATTGAAATCTTCTGAAGACCACTTTACTCTTGTATTCCATAGAAAAGATAGGAGAAATGGTTGCCATGGTATCAAAATATAAACATTTTGCCATACTTATAAATTTTACATCTTGAATTCAATTGTACCCTACTTGCCGGAAACTAAATACATGTCGACACAAAAAATCTGGTGTGACAAGCACAGTACACAACTTTCGATTACCGAAGGTAAGAGAAAGTTGTGTGCTGTGCGCCAGTCACACCAGATTTTTTTTTCGGGTTCTGATTTACACTCCATTCTTGGTAGCCAATATATTATGAATACAATTTTGCCGCAGAATAAAGGATTATGAAAAATTAGAATTATTTTATTTAGAAGTGATCTTATTTGCTTTTGGCCTCTTACTCTCCTACTTAAAGATATTTTCTGAAAATGAAATAAGTTGAAGTGAATATTGACTAAAACTTTAATAGTAGGCCTATATACAAACTCATTCATAAGATGATAGAATATATCATCTTGATTCAATACAATTAGTAGATTAAATTGGTGGTCAGACGTGAAGAGGAGCAAAATCCCTTGGTGCCCTGGTAAGACCTGTAGGCTACTGAAGTGGATTCCGCTCATTTCGCCAATTCGCTGATTGTGACCCTGGCCCTTTCAGTTAATTGTCCTTTGTCAGTTAGTCACTTTTGGAAGATCCTTCTTGCTGTAATTATCTCGTCCAACAAACTAACCCTATTCATTGGCATTCAGTTGAGCAAAAGCTTGGGATTATTTTCTATAGCGTTCGAAGAGGAAAGCGAATAGGAACAATTAAATCTGTCGAGCACATAATCAACATTGTAATTAATTTTATGGAAATATTTTTTTTTTTAAATTTTGTTTTAACGAGAGGCAAATAATGAAATTATTTTCATTTTTTTTTTTTATTAAAATAAATCTGCCTATCTCTGGAGCATAAAATTTGATCAAACAAAATTATTTATAATTATCAACATATGCCTATAAAGATTATTTCGGCTGTGGGAATCTTTAAAAATGTTTGTTATTAAATAGTGATTTTCAAAAAAATTATAATTATATTATATTTGAAATAAATAGGAATGGGGTCTAAATGGCATTAGATGCTGAAAAAGACCTTAAAAAGAAAAATTCTCTCCTTTGGGCCACTATTGAATAATGATTAAAGTGAAAAATTCATTTATGTCATAGAGATGGCAAGATTGAACCAAAATGTCGGCAACTTAGGGAATTTTTTATCTCTCAGAACGGAAAGCGAGATCATACGTGGTGTAGCAAAAATAAGGTTACAAAAATACTTATTTTTAATTGTTGTTTCCAAAGTTTGCTGAACTTCATCCAGACTTCTCTCTCCTTCAAGTATTAATATCTTCATTCATTCTCTTCTATCGAGTTTGAAATGATTGATTGATTGATTAGTTCATTTCAGAATGTTCAAAGCAGAACGATTAGTTTTGACAAGTTAAAGTATAGTTTTTCAGAAAAAAATTACCGTCTTTCGGGGTGAGAATGGTCTGAGGGGTGAGAATGGTCGTTTTGCAGGAATATTTGAAATTAAGCGGTAGAATGTTCTGAACTTGTATTTTTGCTATTTTTTTTTTGTGGCAATAATGTATCTCATGTTTATTCAAGAGGTAGTTGGTTTTGGTAATTTTTTTTTATAAAATATAATAAAAAAAAAAATCGGAAATTAGGGATATTTGTTCATATTTTGATAAGTCGGTATAACTTTGGTTGTCAAGTTAGCACAGGCTGGAAGATTATCTTAAAACGTCTCGTGGTGCACGACCAACTTGTTGGTCAACTATTGATAAGTTGCTTATTATTAATAGTAATACAGTTTAATTTATAAAAAAAATTATTTAAAAAATTGTAAAATTCAGTGTTTTTTTGGGGTGAGAATGGTCATCGAAAATCATAACCGAGTTGAGGTGGAAAACGATGAAGGTGCACCTTCCTCAGACCAGAAAAGTTTGTATTAGTAATAATGAGGGGTAAGAAGAGTGTGAAACATTTTATCGGTCAAGTGATAGAGGACAGGGAGGCTACCTACAATGACGACGAAGTCCCTATATTATTCCTGAAAAAAAAAGGAGAAAAATTTATCTTCCCGGACAAACCTGAGATAGCAGCTGTGGACAGGAAAGATGTCTTAAAAACCCTCTCTACTCCCACCAAAGAGAGAAGAGGATGGATTGTTTTTGATAACAGCCAATTTGGAAATGTCTCAATTTTTTAATCATTTTTTTCATAGTTTTAAAAATTAAAAATTATTAATATTATATTTTTGAATTATGAACTTTGTTCTTTCTAACCATACTAACCCCGACCAAATCCTCTTTACTTTGGACTTAAAAATAAGCAAGACCATTCTCACCCCAAATACGGGGCGAGTATGGTCACTCGCATATTTTATTGTCATGCAGATTCCTTAAGACCTAAAAAATTTATAATTCGCAGGGTAAGTAATCAAGAAACTAAGCAATGATCCCACTTAGTTTCGTTATTTTCTGCTAAACGGTGCAAGAGTTATAAATGAAAATATGAATTTTTGACCATTCTCACCCCGTTTGACGGTATTTTATTTTTCCTAAACTGTTTATCAAATTTTTATTTATTTTTTTATTTTTATAAATTTAAAAATTAATGGATCGCGCACCAAAGGAAAAAATCTGGTGTGACTGGAGCACAGCACACAACTTTCTCTAACCATTCGGTAAGAGAAAGTTTTTCACTGTGCTGTCACACCACAATTTTGTGTCGAGGTGCCCATTGCACCTTAGTTTCAAACTTGACTACTTGCATTTCATAAGTAAAAAGTAAAAAAGTCAATTGATTAAAAATTTCCTTAGGCTCTGAGTATTTTAAATGTTGACTCTCTAAGGCAGTGGTTCCCAACCGCTGTGCCCCGGCACCCAAGGGTGCCGCGAGAATGCCTCAGGGGTGCCGCGAGATATTTAGGTAAAAAAAAGGCGGGAAAAAAATAAAGTTTTCCTCGAAAAAAGGTGAAATGATTAAAACGGAAGGGGCAAAAATTTCCCACAGGACAGAAAAACTTAAGCTTTGCTAAAAAAAAGTTAAAACGATTTTCAGGGAGAAAAAAAAATTTTTGTATAGACGGCAAAAATTTCGATTCGTTTCCCTAAAAAAAAGGTAAGATGATTTCTATGTAAGGGAGAAAAAATTTTCCTCCAAGCGAGAAAAATCCCGCGGAGAGGAAAAAATTTTCTAAAAAAAGATAAAATAATTTAGATGCAAGGGGGAATGGGAAAACGTTTCATGGAGGGGAAAAATGGAGGCGGCAAAAATTTCGTTTTGCTAGGGGAAAATATGGGGACTGACTTCCCCGAGACTTTCTCGTATATTCTTTTGGAATTACGTCTGGGTGTGTGTGTAAACACGATTGCTTAAAAACCAAAGCAGCTAGATCGATGAAATTTGGTATATGCTCCTTACACTAAAATTGTAGATTTCTATCAACTTTTGGAGTAAATACGTCACTTGGAAGTAGTACTTTACTTAAAAAGTTTTTTCAAAAATTTTGAAATTTTCAATTTTTTTTGTTATAGTATGATAAAATACTCTATTTTATAAAGTTTTTATTCTTTGACATTTTTTCGAAAACTGAATAGTTTTGGAAATAATCAAAGAAGAAATAGAAAATTTTCATTAATTTTGATAAAAAATCAAAACAAAGTCATACAGGTGTCATTAAAAAAAGGGTAAATATAAACAAATTCATTTGTTTCACAAATTCATTTGTTTATATTTATCCTTTTTTTAATGACACCTGTATGATTTTGTTTTGATTTTTTATCAAAATTAATGAAAATTTTCTATTTCTTCTTTGATTATTTCCAAAACTATTCAGTTTTCGAAAAAATGTCAAAGAATAAAAACTTTTTAAAATAGAGTATTTTATCATACTATAACAAAAAAATTGAAAATTTCAAAATTTTTGAAAAAACTTTTTAAGTAAAGTACTACTTCCAAGTGACGTATTTACTCCAAAAGTTGATAGAAATCTACAATTTTAGTGTAAGGAGCATATACCAAATTTCATCGATCTAGCTGCTTTGGTTTTTAAGCAATCGTGTTTACACACACACACACACACACACACACACACACACACACACACACACACACACACACACACACACACACACACACACACACACACACACACACACACACACACACACACACACACCGACATAATGCCAAAAATGGTTTTTTTGGACTCAGGGAGGTCTAAAACGTGGAGAAACATCAAAATCTCGAAGTCGAATTTTTTTACGATTACATAACTTTCTCTATACGAGAAAGTAAAAAAAAGGAAGGGTGCCTCTAGTGTGTAATGTTATACCCAACGCACCTTTGGGGTGCCGTGGACTTCAAAAGGTTGGGAAACACTGCACTAAGGAGGATTATAAATAAATACAAAAATTCATAAGAATTGGAAAAAACTTTTTTAAATGTGTAAAAAGTTTCAAAGAGGGGACCCCATTTTGGCTTTACTGATATACTTTTTAAAGAGCATCTTTTTTTTTTTTAAACATTCACACTTTTTCTCATTCACACTCACATGCACCCACACATTCACACAGTCTTTTCGGCAACTTAGGCCATTTAAGACTTTGACGATAACCGTTATTAATATATATTATTTGGGGTCCAGGCATTCTTATTTAAACCATTTGATATCCAAATGCCTTAAATAAAATCATCGGACTGCCTGGGGTCCGAACCCACGACGTTCGGTATACGAGGTTAGCACTCTAACTCCTACACCAAGCCCCGAGGGCCAGAGCATCTAAAAAAAATAGTTTTTTTATAAAATTTTAATCTAATCAGAAATAGATTTATATTCTGATACCATTTCTCCTATCTTTCCTATGAAGTATAAGAGTAAAAGTGTGCTCCAAAAGAGTTCAACGGCAAAATGTGAATATGCATTTTTCATTTTAAAAAGCATGTAAAAATTGATTTATGAATTTTAAACAAAATCGTTGTAGTGAATTTTGAGAAAGTCGAAAAAAAACTGAAAAAGTACTTAAATAAAGTACTAGTATTTTTTGGCCGATTTTGTTCAAAAGCTTATTTTGAGTGTCTGGGAGAGTACCTAACTTAAATATAAAATTTCAATCCGGTAGCTCAATTCCTTCATGCTAAAAATCGTTACACACAGACAGACCAATTTGCGGGACCCACTTTTTTTGGACTCAGGGGACCTCAAAACATATATATCTATCAAAATTTCGACATCGAATTTTTGACATGAAACCAATACTCTCTCTCTATATATATTAACATATATAGAGGTAAGAGAAAGTAAAAAAAAAAAAAAACAGAAAGGCGTTTGTTTGGCTTTTGCATCACTTTTCATTTTGTGTACCTCGAAGCATTCATGCAACTCCAAACCATATCCAGTTTAGTTTCCAATGGGCTCTAAGCATCTGATGAGGGGAAAAGGCGGATTCCCCCTCCTCAAGCTTGGGTTCCTACTCCCTACAAGTCAACTCTTTTAATTGAGAATTCCAAATAACTCCGACTCATTCAAAGAAGATCTCATCCGTGATCTCATCCCAATAAAGAAACTTTTTAAACTTGTACTGATTGATCTTAAGAGCATGAGAAACGTCGCTCTTGATCAAATAATTTATATTGGCTTGTTCTCTTTTCTTTTTTTTAATCAGACAATCTTGCCATTTTAAAAGAATAGTTTTTCTTAAATATATTTATCTTGCTTTTCATTTAATATATTTGTATTAATTGTCCAGAAAGAACAACTCTCTTCAAAATCTGTTCACTTTATAGAAAATCTACAGGTTGTCAATTTTATATAATTAATTGTATAGAGGAAAAATGAAATTTATAACGATTTGGAGTTAATCAAGGTAAAGAGGAAAGGAGAAGAAAACTTTTGGAAAGAGCAGGGCCAAAACTAGAAGATTTTTTAGAGGGGGCAAAATTTAATTTGCCGCCCCCTCCTTAAAATTTTCTACTTTTCTATACAAAATTCATATCATTATCTGCCGCACGGGGCCCATGCTCCCACTGCCCCCCCCCCTAGATCTGGCCCTGGGATAGAGAATTAAACTTTCTGAAGCCCTTGGGTTTAAAAAAATTCTGAAAACTTTTTTTGCCATTCAAAATGAAAATGAATGAATGAATTGCTCCTGGACAATCCATGGGT
This sequence comes from Euborellia annulipes, assembly GCA_023213315.1. Taxonomy (NCBI): domain Eukaryota; kingdom Metazoa; phylum Arthropoda; class Insecta; order Dermaptera; family Anisolabididae; genus Euborellia; species Euborellia annulipes. The sequence goes on along the minus strand of JAKCPI010002408.1, from coordinate 4,662 downwards.
ATTTGCTCCCCTTCCCCCATCCCTCTCAGTTCTCTGATGTTTTAATTACCAACTGCCCTCGGGGCATGGCGTAGAGGTTGCGTGCTAACCTCGTATACCAAACGTCGCGGGTTCGGACCCCAGGCAGTCCGATGATTTTATTTAAGCCACTTGGATACCAAATGGCTTAAATAAGAATGCCTGGACCCCTATATGTATATTTATCAATAACGGTTATCGTCTAAAGTCTTAAATGGCCTGAGTTGCCGAAAAGACTGTGTGAATGTGAGTGTGAGTGTGAGTGTGAATGAGAAAAAAGTGTGAATGTTTTTAAAAAAAAAAAAAAAAAAAAAAATTACCAACTACTGGCCTAGACCTGTGGCCGAAACTTCAGGAACGGCATATTAAAAGAAATGATTTGGGCTGCATATTTCTTGAATTTTTTTTTTGACTCCGCCTTACAAATACTCCCAGCCACAAAAACATACTACATAATTATAATTATGATTAGTAATTATAATTACTAATCATTTAATTCAACAAAAGAATAATTCTTATTTGGACAGGCTTAAGAAAATATGCCCATTTTTCCGGAGTATCTCTAAAAATAAATTGTCTTATATTTATTGTTGAGTAAATATTTTGTGTTTTAATCCGATTTCTTGCCTACGGGGCGTGGTGTAGAGGTTAGCGTGCTAACCTCATATACCAAACGTCGCGGGTTCGGACCCCAGGCAGTCCGATGATTTTATTTAAGCCATCTGGATACCAGATGGCTTAAATAAAAATGCCTGGACCCTAATATAAATAAAAATTCATAAATAACGGTTATCGGTAAATGTCTTATATGGCCTGAGCTGCCGAAAAGACAGTGTGAATGTGTGTGTGAGTGTGAGTGTGAATGAGAAAAAAGTGTGAATGTTTTTTTTATTAAAAAAAAAAAAAATCCGATTTCTTTTGTGGTAAAGAGAAGCTTTTTTTTTATTTATCTTTTCTAATTTATTATTATTAAATTATTTTGAATATTATCTCTTTATTTTCATAAATATTTATACTCATATATTTCTTTTAATAAAAAAAAAAACATGACAAATAGATTAATTAATCTAAAACAGGAAATAAGCAAAAATGTCTGCTTGTATATCAAAATATACCCTAATGAAAGGGAAAATGTCATTTAAATTATAGCATATGATATCGCAATTTATGCATTATTTTTCAATTTTAAATTAAAATAATTGAAAGGATTAAAAGAGGAATGTATAAAACCCCCCTACCTATTTAGTGGGGGCACTCTGGTAAATTTATCTAGATTATTTATTTAAATAATTACAACTTTTGAACAAAATTACTAATGTTTTTTGAAAGGATATTTTAAAAGCAATATTTAATATTTTAAATGTTAATTTATATTTAGTTGGATATGAATTTAATTGAGAATATATAGATTTTATGTTAGTTGATAATTCATGAAAGAAGGGACATTTTTATACGCTTATTCGCACTTTATTTTATGATTCTTAAATGGCACTTTCAAAAAGTTAAGTTTCAAATGAACATTGGCACTTATCAAATATTAATGAAGCTAATATTAAAAAATGAAATTAACTTGATATTAAAAGAATCGTAAAAAAAGTATTCTGCTATTAACCCTCCTCTTTCTCCCTTTTTAAAGTTTCTGTTGGCCTCGTTTTCTCCAATTTATATAGGCTAGCTATACTAGGCAGGGGCGTATATAGAAATTTTTTTTCGGGGGGGGGGGGCTGAACTATAAAATTTTTCTGAGAAAATCTTTTTCCTGACCGTGAAAATCCTTTTTTTTTTTTTAGAGACAAAAATTTTGCCTCCCGCGGAACATGTCCTCTTTTTGCAGCAACCAAAATTTTTTTCACTGCGGGGAAATTTTTTTTCCCGTCCGTGGAAATCATTTTACCTTTTTTTTTTGAGACACAAAAATTTTTCTATGCGAAAAAAGATTTTTTGAAACAGATGCAGATCGAAACTAATCCAGATACTACATTTTTTTTATATAGGCCTATACCGTATAAAAAAAGCTGGTGTGACTGGCGCACAGCACACAACTTTCTCTTACCTTCGGTAATCGAAAGTTGTGTTCTGTGCTTGTCACACCAGATTTTTTGTGTCAACATATATTTAGTTCCCGACATGACAGTACGGAACATATGAATTCAGATGTAAAATTTATAAGTATGGGAAAATATTTATATTTTGTTACCATGGCAACCATTTCACCTATCTTCCCTATGAAATACAAGAGTAAAGTGGTCTTCAGAAGATTTCAATCGCAAAATGAGAATATTCATTTGAAAGAGCATCTAAAAAATAATTGATTTTTGAATTTTAAAAAAAATCGTTGGAGCAAATTTTGAGAAAATCGAAAAAAACTGAAAAAGTACATCAGTAAAGTACTAGTACTCTTTGGCCGATTTTGATTAAAAGCTTATTTTGCCGGTCCCGGGGGGTGTTTAACTAAAATATAAAATTTCAACCTCGTAGCTCAATTCCTTCATGCTTAAAATTGAACACACACACACACACACACACACCCCTCCCACCCACCCACACACACACAGACCATGTCGCGAAAACCACTTTTTTGGATTCAGGGGACCTCAAAACGTGAAGATCCATCAAAATCTCGACATCGAATTTTTGACATGAATCCAATACTTTCTCTCTATATATATATTACATATATACATAGGTAAGAGAAAGTAAAAATGAATGCATTCCTAAACTACTGGTCGGGTTTTTATAGAGTTTTTTTTAATTGATAGATCATTTTCTGGTGTTGTTTTATACTTAATTCAGATTAGAAATAATTTAGAATTAAAATTTATAAAGAACATAGTATGTATGTATCTATGTATCCTATGCTGTAGATATATACGCAGGGAAATTAAGAGAAATCAGTCTTGCTAGACCCAAGAAATTTGAGCCAACAATCGGGAACTTATCTTTGCGGAGAAATTGATATAGGCCTAATTATCCACTTGTAAATTAAATCCATTATTATCGACCTAAGGATCCGCTAGTGGATATATATATTATTATAAACATGTTCCTTTATAAAATTCAATTTTTACTAGCTACTGTGAAAAGTCAAATTAAATCGAAGATATTTGTGAGTCCATAAACCCTACGGTCGTGACCCTGTCATCGTACATCGCCCTTTTTCAATCAGAGTTTGACTTTTGCTCTATTTAAACAAAAAAAAGGGATCGAAACAGGACAATGACCGATAATTTACGTCATTGACCGGGCATCATTAATGAAATTGCAAAATAGGAATTAAAAAAATTAATAATTAAAATAAAAGTTTCACTTTAAAAATAAAAATATTTTTTTATTTTTAACTTTCAAAAGAGACCATTAATGTTTAGCTACATATGTGCGCGTATTTTACGTATTAACTAATTACTTTTTCTTACCTATATGTATTTGTTAATATTGACCTACATATTATATACATATATATAGGCCTATAGAAAGTATTGGATTCATGTCAAAAATTCGATGTCGAGATTTTGATTGATCTTCACGTTTTGAGGTCCCTTGAATCCAAAAAAGTGGTTTTCGCGACATGGTCTGTCTGTGTGTCAGTCTGTGTGTGTATGTTCAATTTAAAGCATGAAGGAATTGAGCTAGGAGGTTGAAATTTTATATTTAAGTTAAGCACCCCCCCCCCCCCAGGGCGTAAAAATAAGCTTTTAAACAAAATCGGCCAAAAAGTACTAGTACTTTACTGATGTACTTTTTCAGTTTGTTTCGATTTTCTTAAAATTCGTTCCAACGATTTTGATTTTAATTCAAAAATCAATTATTTTTTAGATGCTCTTTAAAATGTATATTCTCATTTTGCCATTAGAATCTTCTGAAGACCTGAAGACCACTTTACTCTTGTATTTCATTGGAAAGATAGGAGAAATGGTTGCTATTATACTATATACACCTGTATATAAATATAGAATAAATATAACACTAGCCGCACCGTTTGCCTTTCGCATGCTTGAAAATCTTTAAAAAAATCTGGTGTGACAAGCACAAAACACAACTTTCAATTACCGAAGGTAAGAGAAAGTTGTATGCTGTGTGACCAGTCCCACCAGATTTTTTTAAAGATTTTCAAGCATGCGAATTTAACTAATTAATTCATTTTGAAAAGAAGAGCGAAGGCAAACGGTGCGGCTAGTGTTATATTTTATCTATCTATATTATAATAAAGCTGAAAAGACGTTTTTTGATTAAGGTACTTCTAGACCACCTAGAGATATGGGGTTTTTTTGCATTCGATTCAGAATCCTCTAAAACCAAATAGAAAAATCCAAAATCTTAAAAAAGTTGTACCACTTTTTTTTAAGAGGGGAAAACTCATTTTTTTCGATGTTTTTTCAAAAATTTCACGATATTTTTTCATTTTTTCACTCTTATCTTCTAAATGGTTAAAGATATCTTCAATATCTGAATTAGTCAATAATCTGCATTAAATTTTGAAAATGACAAACCTCTTTTAACTATTTTTGAGGTTTGTTTACACATATAAATAATTCGTGCAAAAAGAACCTCATTTTTGATGATTTTGCCGCGGCTTCAGTTCATTTTCATTATTTTTTTGCTTCAGTATTTATAGTCCAATTTCAATAATTTTTTTTGCGAAATGAT
>JAKCPI010002406.1:0-31343 GCA_023213315.1 Euborellia annulipes | reverse complement strand
ATTGTAGGCCAGATGGGTATTCTTGTGTTGAGGGTAATGGTCATGCAAATTTGGAAAATTACAATCTTGGATAACTTCATTTTTTCAAATGGAACATGCTACTTTTTTATGCCATGAGACGTGAAATTTAATTATCTTTCAGTTGATATAATGTTTCTAAATCTATTTTTGGTAGATTTCTTTTTATTTCAAAATATCTGATAACGAAAAAAAAATTTATTATAGGCAAAATAATTTAAAAAAACTCAAAACATAATTTTAAAAAACGCAAAACAAAATTGTAATAAATAGAAAATATATGCTAAATTAGAAAATGTCTTTAAATTTCCTTTAAAATCATTTATTAGAACTCTCAAAGAAGTCCCGCTTGCTCAAATTAGGGTTATGATTTTTCAACAAAATGACGCACCTGCTCACCTAATCATAACCCTAATTTGTTTTTCGAAAAGTTCAAATAAATGATTTTAAAGGAAATGTAAATACATTTTCGAATATTAAGCTTATCTTTTCTATTTATTACAATTTTGTTTTGCGTTTGGATTTTTTAAAAATTTTTTTGTCTATAATAAATATTTTTTTTTGTTATCATAAATTATGGAATAGTTGAAAAAATGGAGTTATCCTTGGTTGATCCATGATTGTAATTTTCCAAATTTGCATGGCCATTACTCCCAACACAAGAATACCCATCTGGCCTACAATAGTACATTTCATGATTAGTAACATCACAAAAGAACAGTCCCCTAAGTTTTATGGTTCGCTCGATATTCAATTTTTTCAGACAGCAGTTTTTTCACAAAAACTCAATTTGCGGCTAAACGGTTTGGTTTGGAATACATTGCATGACATAAAGTCATACTAAAATTGGCCGTAGAATCCAAATATGCAATAATATACAGGGCGTTCCATTTAAAAAAAAACATAACTTTGCTTTTGAGGTTGTGGCTGTGATGTGATTATAGTGGAAAATTGGAGATATCGGCCAAATTGGGATTGTCCAGGTTAATAAAACTCCCAGGATAAGACGTTTCGGCCTGAATTTATTTGGCCATCTTCAGTTATCTCTGAGCTTGGGACACAGGATCCATAGAATTTGGTATGAAGCAAATATATTTTATTATTGACGAGTCCTGGTTTGATCACATGTGTACTTGCACTGTGTGTATAATTCCCGATAACTGAAGATGGTCAAATAAATTCAGGCCGAAACGTCTTATCCTGGGAGTTTTATTAACCTGGACAATCCCAATTTGGTTGATATCTCCAATTCTCCACTGTAAAAATAACTTTGATATGGATATACGTGTATAAGAATTGCAATTGGAACAAAATTATTTTTAATTTGTAGCCCTAAAGGCCCCACATTATGCACGATCAACAAACTTTAAAAATTGTTTGTAGATGGCCCTAAGGATAATCAATTTTATTATAAAAACCCTCGGCCAAAAAATAAATACTTTGGCGTATTGTCCGTTTATTTGTAAATATTTCAGCCCCAGTGATATGTAATCATCTTCAGTACAATCAACAGATGTTTTGCAAATCGTTACTTTCTCCCAATATGACCAATATTGGCAAAATAGCTGAGCATCCCATGAATGCAATTTTTATAATCTTTATAATAAAATTGAATACTTTAAAAAATGTCCGTTAATTAGCCCACGCACTATTGGCCCACCAGGTATATGTACGCTGTATTTGGGTTCCAAGCATTCTTATTTAAGCCATTTGGTATCCAAATGAGTTAAATAAAATCAAATGTGGTTTTTACTGATAGAATTTTAATGCAAGAGTGAGATGTGGAGGAAGGATGCCTCTATTTAATAAAACAGTCTCTCTAAACCAGTGGTTCCCAACCTTTTTTGACCCATCGCCCCTTTCTGGAGGTTGACTAACACCTATCGCCCCCCCTTTACATTTTCAATGTATGCCTAATTTTAATTTGAAGTAAAGTGTAAATAATAAATCAGTTTTATTATTTTAAACAATTTTATTACCGTAGGTCTCTATACAGGGCCGCAGACAGACTTGACGGGCCTCGGGGCTACTTAATAATACGGCCCCCACCCCCAAAAAAAAAACTTAAAGTTTTCTTTTTTTAGTATGTAAAAGGCTATTGTGGCCTTCATATGCCAACACTTTTTTACACAGTTTTTGAAAAACTTTTGAAATAGTTATAGGTATATACATAGCTTACAATATTTATTTAAATAAAGTTATATAAATTTTTTTCAAAATGTCCTAAACAAAGAGTTACAAAGTTTTAATTAATCGAGGCCAAAGTCGGACAGAGAATTTTCGGGGGAATCTGGGGATATGGAAAATTTTTTGAAAATTACCCACTGAAATCTACGTTTTTAGCTATCCTGAGTCGTGAAAAAGATCAAACTTGATTTGAGCTTAAAGGGCCCGGGCCCCCTGAGGAAAAAAAATTCAAGAAATGATTTCAATTAAAAAAAAATCATTTTCTTGAATTTTTTTTCAAGTTTTGTTAGTCAACCTCCAGAAAGGGGCGATGGGTCAAAAAAGGTTGGGAACCACTGGTGTAGGATGTAGGCTAAGCGTATGAATGATTAAAAGAGTGTGAAAGTTAGAGTAAAGTTGAATTGTGGATAAAAGAAGTTGAATTCATAAAAGATGTTAAGTCATAGAAGAAAACGTTAAGTCTTAAAAGAAGACTTTAAGTCATAAAAGTAGGCTTTAAATCATAAAAGAAGAGGTTAAGTCATAAAAGAAGACGTTAAGTCCTAAAAAACTACGGGGGGTCTGGGGGGCTATGCCCCCTGGTGAGTCTGGGGGGCGAAGCCCCCAGCTAGCTTTCAAGTGTGAGCGAAGCGTAGCGCAGCGAAGCGTAGCGAGCGCTTGTAAGCTAGTCTCTAATAATTAATAAATACAATTAAATGAAAGGATGAAATGAGAAAAGAAATCAATTATTCATTAACTCAACTCGTAATTAATAATACATTATAAAATACGAATAAAATAACTTTGCTGACTGTAAGAAATTATTTTTTGGAATATGCAAATTAATTAATTCAATGGGAAAATAAAGAAAAGTGAATTTTTTTATTTTTAGTCAATTTTTTAGATAATAAAACAAAAAAAGAGTATTTTAAACAGAAGGGAGGATCTTCAAATATCAATATATTAAACATTCGTTTTTTTTTTTAATAAATAATATTCGTAAACAGTTTATAATTACCCATCAATTTGACAATTATTTTTTAATAATCCATTAGCTGAATGAATAGAGGTAAAAATTCTAATTTCAATTATTTATATTATTTTCACATTTGAAGCAAAGCAAAGTAAAATTTTCCGATACATAAACACCACGACAAATGAATAATCACAAAAAAATAGAAAAATTCCTAACGAGAGGTAATTAATATACACTGCCCCGCAAAAAAAGTGGCGCATTTTGTTTCTTCTTAAAAAGACCTATTTTACTCTACCTTAATGATACTGAAATTTATTAAATATTTAATATGAAGTATCTTATCCATTTCTAAGTAAATTTAATACAAATCCATATCATTTTAATAAATAATTATAATTTAATCAAAACAAAGACAAAAATGTTGAAATTTTTTTATTAACGCCAAATTTGTAATATTTTAAAATAATCTTTCCTTTTCAGTTTTTCTCTGTTCTATTTATTGGAAATTCTTATAAAAACAAAATTTTTAATTAATATCCAACAAAACCAATTGAGAGTAAGTTGATTTGTCTCAAAAATTTGAAAATACACATATTTTTCTTTATTTTATTTAAATTGTATAATTTGATTAAAATGTTTTGAATTTGTGCTAAGTTATTTAAAAATGTATAAGTTTATTCATATTAAATGTTTAATAAATTACAGTATCATTAGAATAGATTAGAACAGTTCTTCTTAAAGAAGAAACAAAAGAAGCAAATTAAAGGCGTTTGTGGGATCCCTGTAAGTTGTCCAATTGAGTTGAAATTTTTATTTGTTGATTGGAACAGGATTAGGGGTTGGGAGTAGCAAATTTTAAACTTTCAGAAAAGTCCCATAACTATAGCTAAGAACCACCCTAATGCACATACACCCCTTATCACCCTCTGGTTTGATCATTAAAAAAAGGATAATTTTATAAATATATTTAACAAAAATAAAATGTTAACCCTTAATGAAAATGAAATCAGCAAATTATATGGTAAATACCTTCTAATTGGAGTGACATGAGGGGTGCGTGTCCTTTTATTCTCACTAATAGAAGAGGTGATTTTTGCACAGAGATGGCTCCTTCCTCGAGATCAACTTCAATTCAACTGAAAGACTTGATTTGCTTTCCTTGCTTCCAATTGCGTATAATGATGAATAATGATGACGCACATGGATGTTTTTTTTTCTGAAACAAAGAAATATTTAGCTATTATTTTTTATCCTATTCAATCATTAAATAGTCAATAAAGATTATTTTATTAAATCCTTCTTTTATTTATCCCTTAATTCTTTCACAAATATTCTTTTTAATTATATTGGAATATTTATATTTGTAGAATAATTATTTGACTCATCTTATCAAAGTGTTATTTGGGCTAGTGGTAAAATCAAAAATCAAAAATTCAATTTTATGTAATAGAAATCATATAATTTAATTTTAATAAGAGATAAAAATCTGGTGTGACTAGTCGCACAGTGAACTGTGCTTGTTACACTAGATTTTTTGTGTCGATATATATATATATATTTTTTTTACTAAAAGTATTTATATTTTTAATAAATAATTAATAATAAAAATGTGGTCTATGATTAAAAATTCTCCTAATAATATCGTAATAAAAATAAAATGTTAACCCTTTATGAAAGTGAAATATACAAATAATAAATACCTTTTAAGAGCCCGAGTGTGTGTGTGTGTGTGTGTGTGACGTTTTATTCTCACTAATACCATCTTCGAGCAATAGTAGAGATGCGCTGTTTCTTTGATCATAAGGAAGACTCAGATGGATTTTTTTTTACTAAAAGCTCCTTCTTCTGAAACAAATAAATATTTATTAATATTATTTTTTATCTTCTTGTATTAGCATATTTACTACCCTTAAAAAGGATTCCTTATTAGTTAAATTCTATCCTATGTTAACTCTCGCACCTCAACCTCAACCTCAAAGTTTATCCCTTTTACGTTTGTAAAATGACCTCCTGAATCCAAATATGACCTCCGTTTTCCCCCACCATGAACTTGTTTCGGGGGATAGCCCCATAGTTATTTCCACCCATTTTGGTTAATTTTAGGGCGATGAAAAGGAATATTTTAACCTTGATAATTCTTCTGAAGGTCTAGAGAGATGAAAAGTTCAAAAACATCAACATTTGGATGGGGGAGGATTTTGTTCCTTGAATTAGAATTTATTCTGGCCAATTAGCACCCTGATAAACAGAGACTTAAACAAATTTAAAAAAAATTGCACTTACCAGGGGGACGAGAGATAAAAGTTTAAGAAAGCAACCCTTCTATTCATTTCTATAGGCCTAATATAGAAAGCAGATGATGTTTTTAAATATAATTAGCCCTCGGGGCTTGGTGTAGGGGTTAGAGTGCTAACCTCATATACCGAAGGTCGCGGGTTCGGACCCCAGGCAGTCCGATGATTTTATTTAAAGCATTTGGATACCAAGTGGCTTAAATAAGAATGCATGACAGTGTGAATGTGTGTGTGAGGGTGAATGAGAAAAAAGTGTGTGTTTAAAAAAAAAAAAATATAATTACAAATATTTTTCTAAGTTAGAATGTTCCCAGAGAGAATCAGAATTTATAAGAACTGTTGGGGGCCGAATCAAAAAAGAGACAGAGAGAGATTTCTATAAATTTAAATGATATTCAAATAATATAACATGAGGGGGGTTGATATACTCGAGATATTAAAATAGAGAGAATCCCAGGAAAATGAAATTATTATTTGTGATATGAAATTATAAAATGAAATGACCACCTCTGTAAAAGATAAAAATTATTATTACTTTTTTTCTTACTAAATATGATTCGTGTGTGTGTGTTAACAAGGAGAAAGAATTAACAAAAAAATATAAAAATAAAATGTTAACCCTTATTATTATTATTATTATTATTATGGACCTAAGGCACTTTGAACTGCGACCATTAGTTGATCTTTTGTTCTATCCTTTGTTGTCCAATATTTGTCCTTAGAATAGACCCGTCCCTTTTACCAGGGCCAGTATATTCTTTGGAGAGGCTTTTGATATTTCCTCAGGTTTTATTTCAGCCCTTTCGGAAATTAGCCTTCTTTGACGGGTTAGTGCAATGCATTCGCACATGATGTGTTCCGCCGTTTCTTTTGTCAGATTGCAGAGGCGACATGTATCGTCATCAGCTCTGCCCATCTTCATTAGATGATATTTTAAAGGACAGTGTCCTGTTAGAAGACCACTTATCAGTCTTAGTTCATTTCTGTTTAGAGCGATAAGTCTCTTTACATTTTGTTGCGGAAGTGTTATAAACTTCTTCGCTTGTCTTAAGCCTGGGTTTTTTGCCCATAGCTTTTTGTTTTCGTCTTCCTTCCACCGTCCGATTTCCAGTCTTAGGTGCTTATGCGACAGCCCACAGGCTGGTTCGGGCCCTGTGAAAGGAGTATTTGCTCCCATCCTTGCTAGTTGGTCTGCTTCTTCATTGCCTTGTATTCCTGCATGTCCTGGCACCCATTTAAGGGTTACACTATTGTGTGTAGCCAGCTCCTTTACAGAATTTAGGCATTCCCAAGTCAGTCTCGATTTAAAGGCATATGATTTTAGCGCTTTTAAGGCTGCTTGGCTATCCGAATGGATTTTTATTTTTGCTCCCCGAGGTCCTTTTTTAAGGATCTCTTGGGCGCATGTATTTATGGCAATAATTTCTGCCTGATAGATTGTTGCTGAGGTGCCAAGGGCTTTTACAAGGCTACAGTTAGGGCCTTTTATCCCTATACCCACTCCAGCATCTGTTTTGGATCCTATTCAATCATTAAATATTCAATAAAGATTATTTTATTAAATCCTTTTTTTATTTATTAGTTTCCACCGATATATTAAATAATCATTTACATTTTTACTTTCTCTTACCTATGTATATATGTAATATATATATAGAGAGAAAGTATTGGATTCATGTCAAAAATTCGATGTCGAGATTTTGATGGATCTTCACGTTTTGAGGTCCCCTGAATCCAAAAAAGTGGTTTTCGCGACATGGTCTGTCTGTGTGTGTGTGGGTGGGTGGGTGTGTGTGTGTGTGTGTGTGTGTGTTCAATTTAAAGCATGAAGGAATTGAGCTACGAGGTTGAAATTTTATATTTAAGTTAGACACCCACCTAGAAAGTGAAAATAAGCTTTTTATCAAAATCGGCCAAAGAGTACTAGTACTTTACTGATGTACTTTTTCAGTTTTTTTTCGATTTTCTCAAAATTTGCTCCAACGATTTTTTTTTTAATTCAAAAATCAATTATTTTTTAGATGCTCTTTAAAATGTATATTCTCATTTTGCGATTGAAATCTTCTAAAGACCACTTTACTCTTGTATTTCATAGGGAAGATAGGAGAAATGGTTGCCATGGTAACAAAATATAAATATTTTCCCATACTTATAAATTTTACATCTGAATTCATATGTTCCGTACTGTCGGGAACTAAATATATGTCGACACAAAAAATCTGGTGTGACAAGCACAGAACACAACTTTCGATTACCGAAGGTAAGAGAAAGTTGTGTGCTGTGCGCCAGTCACACCAGATTTTGTTAACATGGCATCCTATCTTTGCTATGAAGTACAAGAGTAAAGTGTGCTTTAAACAATTTTGAGAGCAAAATGAGAATATACGATTAAAAGAGCGTCTAAAAAATAATGGATTTTTGAATTTTAATCAAGCGAATTTTGAGAAAATCTAAAAAAAAGTGAAAAAGTACATCAGTAAAGTACTAGTACTCTTTGGCCAATTTTAATTAAAAGCTTATTTTCACTTTCTAGGTGGGTGTCTAACTTAAATATAAAATTTCAACCTCCAAGCTCAATTCCTTCATGCTTTAAATTGAACACACACACACAGACAGACAGACAGACAGAGCATGTTGCGAAAGCCGCTTTTTTGTATTCAGAGAACCTCAAAACCTAAACTTCAACCTCAAAGTTTATCCCTTTCACGTTTGTAAAATGACCTCCTGAATCGAAATATGACCTCCGTTTTCCCGCACCATGAACTTGTTTCGGGGGATAGCCCCATACTTATTTCCACCCATTTTGGTTAATTTTAGGGCGATGAAAAGGAATATTTTAACCTTGATAATTCTTCTGAAGGTCTAGAGAGATGAAAAGTTCAAAAACATCAACATTTGGATCCAAGGTGAGGATATGGGGGAGGATTTTGTCCCTTGAATCGTGGAATAAATGAAGAAAAAAATGAGCTTTTATAAAAAATTGCAAGTTAGGCCGAAAAAGAAAATTGAATTATTTTTCCCTCAATCAAACATTATATAAAGGACAGGTGGGAAAAGCCCGCCCAAGGCACCCCCTGGACCCCTTTGCTCGCCTTCGGCGCAAGTTTTAAATTACCCGCTTTGACTCAACTTCCTTTTATTCTGGCCAATTAGAACCCTGATAAACACAGACTTAAACAAATTTTAAAAAATCGCACTTACCAGGGGGACGAGAGATAAATGTCTGTGTGTATGTGTGTTTGAGGGTGAATGATAAAAAAGTGTGAATGTTTAAAAAAAAAAAATATAATTAGAAATATCTTTCTAAGTTAGAAATGTTCCCAGAGAGAATTAGAATTTATAAGAACTGTTGGGGGCCGAATCAAAAAAGAGACTGAGGGAGATTTCTATAAATTTAAATGATATTCAAATAATATAACATGAGGGGGTTGTTATACTCGAGATATTAAAATAGAGAGAATCCCAGGAAAATGAAATTATTATTTGTGATATGAAATTATAAAATGAAAAAAATTTGATTGTCATAACTCACCTAATGCAGAGAGAAGTGCGCTGAGATGGGGATGCTTGAGCGAGAAGGACGATGATGAAGGGAGAAGTCCACCTCTAGCAATAGACACCCCTGCAAAAGATGAAAATTATTATTTTTTTTTTTATTAAATATGATTCGTGTGTTTGTGTGTAGAAAGAGGGAGTTTACAAAAAAAATGAAAAACGATAATAATGTTACGAAGTCACGCGAAATTGTCGATATGACAACCCTATTGTTTATATAATTTTTGTTTTGTAATGTTTTTTTAGTTTTCAAATAAATAGTTTGCTTTTTGTCCTCGTGCAATTTCTCTTTTGATAATTTCGTGGCCTCATATGTAACACTTGGTGTCAGAAGTGGGATCATTTTGAGAAGGAATATGGCGCAAATTAAAAGAATTCTTGAACTTTTAAGAAATCTAAAAAGAGGACAGGATGAAATTTCCATCAAGCTCGACAGGAGTATTGTCGAATTGGAGGATTATGATCCCGTCGATGAAAGCTGCCTTCAAATGAAGTATCAGGTCAAAGAAGATTACATCGACGTAAAGCAAACCGAAAAGAAAACTGAAATTGGTGGTCGTGAAGATCCAGGGGGATCTGAATGGGTTGGTTTTGGCGACGATGGTCGTGGAGATCCAGGAGGATCTGAATGTGTTGGTCTTGGCGACTGTGGTCGTGGTGATCCAGGAGGTTCTGAATGTGTTGGTCTTGGCGACGGTAGTCGCGAATGTGAAATTGGTGATCCAGGACGATCTGGTAATGAAGAGAACGGCGGAGCCGAAAAGGTGAGAGGAAAACCAGGAGAATCTGGCGAGAGAGAGGGCGGCGGTGGCAAGGAGATCGAAAAACCTACTCGGGTATGCACTGTTCTTGGTTATGGAGCTTTGGAGAGAATTCACATGGTTGCTTCGTTGGCCGTACAGCCTGAGAGGATGAATCAGTTCGTTATGAAAGTACGAGATGAAAAGGAAGTGAAGGCGAACGGGGTTAAAATGATGGAAGAAGCAGAGGCGGCGATTGGTGAGAAAACAGCAATGATGTCTGGAATGGAAGGTACGGTGCAGGTGGTGATTGTGGCTGATATTGCGGTGACGACCAAATGTTACATATGAGGCCTCGGCAACTCAGAAAATGCACAAATTACAAGAGAAAATAAAAACAAGCTATTTATTAGAAAACTCAAAACATATACAAAACAAAAATTATATAAACAATAGGGTTGTCATATCGACAATTTCGCATGACTTCGTAACACTACCCCCTTCTTCAGAAAGGAAATCGAACACCCCTTGCCACCCACCCTCCGTTAACATTATTAAAAATAATAAAACGAAATGTTATTATTTATATCATTGACGAGAGATAAAAGTTTAACATTTTATATTTTCAATTATTAAATAAATTCTCTGCGATAGGGGTGGAGGGTGAGGAGGGAGAGAAAGCAATCAATTTCCCTAAATGTAAAGATTTTACAAAAAATTTTAAATAAAAATACTATTTTATTAATCAGAAGGGGTGATTACAGCCCTTCTGATAAACTCACCCTTCCCCTTGGGCACACGAATTCATTATATCTAAAAAATTGGACAATTTTATATACCCAAAGTAATATATTTTAGGAATTTTAGGATTAGGGGTTGGGAGTAGAAAATTTTAAACTTGCAGAAAGCTAAGAACCACCCACACACACCCCTTATCACCCTCTGGTTAGATCATTAAAAAAAAGGATAATTTTACAAATATATTTAACAAAAATAAAATGTTAACCCTTAATGAAAATGAAATCAGCAAATGATAAATACCTTCTAATTGGAGTGACATGAGGGGTGTGTGTCCTTTTATTCTCACTAATAGAAGAGGTGATTTTTGCACAGAGATGGCTCCTTCCTCGAGATCAACTTCAATTCAACTGAAAGACTTGATTTGCTTTGCTTGTTTCCAATTGCGTATAATGATTAATATGATGACGCACATGGATGTTTTTTTTCTGAAACAAAGAAATATTTAGCTATTATTTTTTATCCTATTCAATCATTAAATATTCAATAAATAAATAAAAGTTTTATTTGTTTTAGCGATTCGCTATACAAATGAGTGAGTTACATTTACATAATATTCAACATTTTCCCTTTTTCTTCTCAATACAAACACAATTTTCCTGGTGTTTAAATTAAAACTAGTTTACAATACTTCTTCTCTTAATCATTTCTACTACATAATAAAAAACATCATTCAGTTTATTATTTTCATTAATATTTAATAGGGTACTTAAACTATAGGACTCGCGCATGTATTTTGTCAGGTATCTATCCCTACTTGTCTGGTACATTGGACAATCAAATAGTATATGTGAAAGGTTCTCCTTCTCCTCTAAATTACAAATGGTACAGTTTTGACTGGGATCTATTCTACATATTTGATCTTTATATATTTCTTATATATAGATAGGATGTTTTGAAGATTTAAATTTCCCGCTTTGACTCAACTTCCTTTTATTCTGGCCAATTAGAACCCTGATAAACACAGACTTAAACAAATTTTAAAAAATCGCACTTACCAGGGGGACGAGAGATAAAAGTTTAAGAAAGCAACCCTCCTATTCATTTCTATAAGCCTAATATAGAAAGCAGATGATGTTTTTAAATATAATTAGCTCTCGGGGCTTGGTGTAGAGGTTAGAGTGCTAATCTCATATACCGAAGGTCGCGGGTTCGGACCCCAGGCAGTCCGATGATATTTTTTAAAGCATTTGGATACCAAATGGCTTAAATAAGAATGCATGGACCCTAATACATATATTTTCATAATAACGGATAACGTCAAAGTCTTAAATGGCCAGAGTTGCCGAAAAGACAGTGTGAATGTGTGTGTGAGGGTGAATGAGAAAAAAGTGTGTGTTTAAAAAAAAAAATATAATTACAAATATTTTTCTAAGTTAGAATGTTCCCAGAGAGAATCAGAATTTATAAGAACTGTTGGGGGCCGAATCAAAAAAGAGACAGAGGGAGATTTCTATAAATTTAAATGATGATCAAATAATATAACATGAGGGGGGTTGATATACTCGAGATATTAAAATAGAGAGAATCCCAGGAAAATGAAATTATTATTTGTGATATGAAATTATAAAATGAAAAAATTTGATTGTCATAACTCACCTAATGCAGAGAGAAGTGCGCTGAGATGGGGATGCTTGAGCGAAAAGGATGATGATGAAGGGAGAAGTCCACCTCTAGCAATAGACACCCCTGTAAAAGATAAAAATTATTATTTTTTCTTATTAAATATGATGCGTGTGTTTGTGTGTAGAAAGAGGGAGTTTACAAAAAAAATGAAAAACGATAATAATATTTTAATCAGAAAGGAAATCGAACACCCCTTGCCACCCACCCTCTGTTAACATTATTAAAAATAATAAAACGAAATGTTATTATTTATATCATTGACGAGAGATAAAAGTTTAACAATTTATATTTTCAATTATTACCGGTAGCTAAATTCTCTGCAATAGGGGTGGAGGGTGAGGAGGGAGAGAAAGCAATCAATTTCCCTAAAAGTAAAAATTTTACATAAAATATAATTTCGTATTAGTATTTTAAATTTCATTTTTAAATAAAAATACTATTATATTTATCAGAAGGGGTGATTACAGCCCTTATGATAAACTCACCCTTCCCCTTGGGCGCACGAATTCATTATATCTAAAAAATTGGACAATTTTATTTACCCAAAGTAATATATTTTAAGACATAAAAAAAAAGAAAATAGAAATTTAATTCGTTATGAAAATGAAATATGCAAATATTCATGAGAGAGAGCAAGAGCTCCACGTAATGACTCGTGTCTCGTCTCGAATACAACTGACAGACAGACAGATCTGCAGCAAGCTAGCTAGCAGGCTTAGATGCTTAGATAGATCGCATTGCTCTCTGAGCGCCTAAAAATTAAAATTATCAAATAAATTCTCTATTTATAAAAATATTCTATATACTTGCAAACTAACGGGGTTTTATCAGTTGGGGATAAATTCGAAATTAAATAACTATTAAAAAACTCTCTTCATTTACCCACCACCAATTAAATAAAATATTATTTGGTTATTTTTTGTTTATTAGGGCTATATTCGAAAATAACTTTTTTTAGCGCTTTTTAAACGAAATCGATCGTATAGCATATGTTGCAAATTAAAGGCGTTTGTGGCATCCCTATAAGTTGTCCAATTGAGTTGAAATCAGTGGCGTACCGAGGGGGGGGGGGGGCGAGGGGGGCGTTCCGCCCCAGGCCCCGAGCCGGAATAGGCCCCCATATATTTATAAAAATAAAAAAATTTAATGAAAATTTCTCTTTAAGGGGCCCCGGGGCCCTCAGGGCTCTCAAGTAAGAACAAATGTAATGAAAATTCCTCAGGGCTAAAGTAAAAAAAATCTGGTGTGACTGGCGCACAGCACACAACTTTCTCTTACCTTCGGTAATCGAAAGTTGTGTTCTGTGCTTGTCACACCAGATTTTTTGTGTCGACATGTATTTGGTTTCCCACAGTACGGTACATTCGATTTTCAAGATGTAAAATTTATAAGTATGGCAAAATGTTTATATTTTGTTACCATGGCAACCATTTCTCCTATCTCCTCTATGGAGTACAAGAGCAAAGTGGTCTTCGAAAGATTTCAAATACATTTTAAAGAGCAACTAAAAAATAGTTGATCTATGAATTTAAAAAAAAATCGTTGGAGCAAATTTTGAGAAAATCGAAAAAAACTGAAAAAGTGCATCAGTAAAGTACTAGTACTTTTTAGTCGATTTTGTTCAAAAGCTTCGTGTCACGCCCCATGGGGGTGCCTAACTTAAATATACAATTTCAACCTCCTAGCTCTTTTCGTTCTTGAGATATTTTGTTCACAGACAGACACACCCACACACAGACAGACCATGTCCCGGGACCCACTTTTTTGGATTCAGGGGACCTCAAAACGTGAAGATCCATCAAAATCTCGACATCGAATTTTTGACATGAATCCAATACTTTCTCTCTCTATATATATATTACATATATACATAGGTAAGAGAAAGTAACAAAATGTAATGAAAATTTCTCTTTGAGAGGCCCCGGGGCCCTTGGGGTTCAGGGATATACGGTATTTTAAAAATAATTTTGTGTATGGAGGAGAGGGATATTTAAAGATGAGCACCCTCCCAAAAAAAAAAAAAAATTCAATATAAGGCCCCCTCTTCTAGTGCCGCCCCAGGCCCCCAACTGCCCCGGTACGCCTCTGGTTGAAATTTTTATTTCTGGATTGGAACAGGATTAGGGGTTGGGAGTAGCAAATTTTAAACTTTCAGAAAAGTCCCATAACTATAGCTAAGAACCACCCTAATGCACACCCCTTAGCACCCTCGGGTTTGATCATTAAAAAAAGGATAATTTTATAAATACCCCCCACCTAAAAAAATAATAAAAAAAAAAATTTTGTTAATTTAGAAAAAAATATTTTTTTATATAAATAAAAATATTCTTTATAAAAAATAAATTTCTTTTTAAAAATCCAACGAGAAGTGCCTAAATAGAGCGTGGGGGACAGACACCCCAACGGACAGACAGCCACCCAGACAGGCGTTGGTGATATATATATATATATATATTTAACAAAAATAAAATGTTAACCCTTAATGAAAATGAAATCAGCAAATGATAAATACCTTTTAATTGGAGTGACATGAGGGGTGTGTGTCCTTTTATTCTCACTAATAGAAGAGGTGATTTTTGCACAGAGATGGCTCCTTCCTCGAGATCAACTTCAATTCAACTGAAAGACTTGATTTGCTTTCCTTGCTTCCAATTGCGTATAATGATGAATAATGATGACGCACATGGATGTTTTTTTTTTCTGAAACAAAGAAATATTTAGCTATTATTTTTTATCCTATTCAATCATTAAATATTCAATAGAGATTATTTTATTAAATCCTTCTTTTATTTATTAGTTTCCACCGATATATTAAATAATCATTTATATTTTTACTTTCTCTTACCTATGTATATATGTAATAATATATATATAGAGAGAAAGTATTGGATTCATGTCAAAAATTCGATGTCGAGATTTTGATGGATCTTCACGTTTTGAGGTCCCCTGAATCCAAAAAAGTGGTTTTCGCGACATGGTCTGTCTGTGGGTGGGGGGGGGTGTGTGGTGGGTGTGTGGGGGTGTGGGTGTGTGTGTGTGTGTGTGTGTGTGTGTTCAATTTTAAGGATGAAGGAATTGAGATATGAGGTTGAAATTTTATATTTAAGTTAAACACCCCCCGGGACCGAGAAAATAAGCCTTTAATCAAAATCGGCCAAAGAGTACTAGTACTTTACTGATGTACTTTTTCAGTTTTTTTCGATTTTCTCAAAATTTGCTCCAACGATTTTTTTTTTTAATTCAAAAATCAATTATTTTTTAGATGCTCTTTAAAATGTATATTCTCATTTTGCGATTGAAATCTTCTGAAGACCACTTTACTCTTGTATTTCATAGGGAAGATAGGAGAAATGGTTGCCATGGTAACAAAATATAAATATTTTCCCATACTTATAAATTTTACATCTGAATTCATATGTTCCGTACTGTCGGGAACTAAATATATGTCGACACAAAAAATCTGGTGTGACAAGCACAGAACACAACTTTCGATTACCGAAGGTAAGAGAAAGTTGTGTGCTGTGCGCCAGTCACACCAGATTTTGTTAACATGGTATCCTATCTTTGCTATGAAGTACAAGAGTAAAGTGTGCTTTAAACAATTTTGAGAGCAAAATGAGAATATACGATTAAAAGAGCGTCTAAAAAATAATGGATTTTTGAATTTTAATCAAAATCGTTGGAGCGAATTTTGAGAAAATCTAAAAAAAACTGAAAAAGTACATCAGTAAAGTACTAGTACTCTTTGGCCGATTTTGATTAAAAGCTTATTTTCACTTTCTAGGTGGGTGTCTAGCTTAAATATAAAATTTCAACCTCCAAGCTCAATTCCTTCATGCTTTAAATTGAACCCAGACACACAGACAGACAGACAGACCATGTTTGCGAAAGCCTCTTTTTTGTATTCAGAGGACCGCAAAACGTGTATATCCATCAAAATCTCGACATCGAATTTTTGACATGAATCCAATACTTACTGATGAACTCTTTTTGCTGGACCAACCGATTAGGAGTTACAGGTGTTAATAGTCAAATTAAGGGGAAATTGATGAACTTTGACCCTCTGGCGGGCCAGGTAAACGTTGTCCGATCGGTCTAAAATTTTGCAGGTAATTTTACTTTAATAAAGGAACAAAATGAGAGGGAAGTGTTTTTTGATTTCGGATTTTTATTTTTGACCATAAATAAATTTGGATCACCCAAATATACATATAGGTAGGAGAAAGTAAAAAAGCAACCCAAAAAAACTACTGGTGGAACCCGAATCAAAAAAGAGAGAGATGGAGACTTAAATGAGAATAAAATATAAAGTGAGGGGGGGTTTTTATACCCGAGATTTTCAAAAAGAAAGAAGATTCCGAAAATTGTTAAAGATTGTCGACTTACCCAGTGCAAAGAAAGAGCCTCGAGGGGCGCTGAGACGCCGATGCTTAAACGACAAGGAAGATGATGAAGGGAGAAGTCCACCTCTAGCAATGACCACCTCTGTAAAAGATAAAAATTATTATTACGTTTTTTCTTACTAAATATGATTCGTGTGTTTGTGTGTGTGTATTAACAAGGAGAAAGAGAATGAACAAAAAAATATAAAAATAAAATGTTAACCCTTAATGAAAGTGAAATATACAAATCAAATAATAAATACCTTTTAAGAGCGAGATATGTGTGTGTGTGTGTGTGTGACGTTTTATTCTCACAAATGCCATCTTCGAGCAATAGTAGAGATTAGACATGGGTCATTACTCGATTTTGCTGTACCAGGTACCAGCTGTTACAGGTACTTGTTCTACCCGATACTTTTACCTGATACTTTTGTACCCGAAACAAATTTCACCCAGCAACGCCAACTTTACATTAATTCAAGTCAATAACAACGTGTCTAACATTTTTTCAAATGTTTTCTACGCTATTTATTCTTGTGTTGAGAACAAACTCATAATTATCCATTACTAAAGAGTTTTTCAAAGTGACTGAACTGACATTTTAATGTCTCCAAATTTAAAATGTCAATTTATATGCTGCACTAGAAAAATAATTAACAAATTTCTTTACCAGAGAACGAAATTTAATTTATTGAAGTCCATTATGTATTTCAAACATATATTTTTATTTTTTTTAATTAATGTTTTTATAAAAAAAAAAAATAGTTTCAAAGTAAAAATCAGATAACTTATTTATTAAAAAAAAAAAATATTTTTTTCATTTCTGCTCTCTTTCTTAAAGCGGAGAAAATAGAAATAATGTATAAGTAATAATTAGATTTGTATTTAATTATTATAGGGCCTAGTGAGAAAGGTAGAGTAAAAAATGTAAAAATCATTCGGAATGATATTCGAAAAGCGCGCCAGAGCAATAGCGAAATGGCCCTGTCAGGAGAGAAGAGACGGGGCGGGGCGTCGCGAGTTAAGGGTTTCAAGAGAGGAAAGAGAGAGAGCAGGCCTGGAACAGGCGCAACGAAAACTGTATCGGGTAAGAAAGAAACGACACTCTAAAATATTTGATCAATGCGCAAGCGCGAGATATCAGGTACGAGTGAGAAACGAATACCGAGCAAATAACATATACTTTTTGTATCTGTTATTTGAGTATCAACAACTCGGGCATACTCGAATGGCCTTGGACAGGACGCGTATCTGTTTCTCACTCGTACCTGATTCTCGCGCTTGCGCATTGATCAAATACTTGCTTTTCACTTTAGAGCGTCGTTTCATTTACCCGATACAGTTTTCGTTGCGCCTGTTCTCTCATTCCTTCTCTCTTGCGCCCTCAACTCGCGACGCCCCGCCCCGTCTCTTCTCTCCTGACAGGGCAATTTCGCTATTACTCTGGCGCGCTTTCGAACGTCATTCCGTATCATTTTTACATTTTTTACTCTACTTTCTCTCACTAGGCCCTATAATAATTAAATACAAATCTAATTATTATTTATACATTATTTCTATTTTCTCCGCTTTAAGAAAGAGAGCAGAAATGAAAAAAATATTTTTTTTATAAATAAGTTATCTGATTTTTACTTTGATATTTAAATACCCGATACTTTTTGCTCGTACCCATTATGTGTACCTGTTACTTTTCCTACCTGATACAAAATATCAGATTGATACAGTATCACCCATGTCTAGTAGAGATGCGCTGTTTCTTTGATCATAAGGAAGACTCAGATGGATTTTTTTTTACTAAAAGCTCCTTCTTCTGAAACAAATAAATTTTTATTAATGTTATTTTTTATCTTCTTGTATTAGCATATTTTAAATATTCAATAAAGATTATTTTATTGAATAATTGTTTTATTTATCCCTTAATCCTTTTTCCAAATATTCTTTTTAACTACCCTTAAAAAGGATTCCTTATTAGTTAAATTCTATCCTATCTTTACTCTCGCACCTCAACCTCAACCTAAAGGTTTATCCCTTTTACGATTGTAAAAAAAGTAAAAAGATTTCTATAAATCGACTAGCACCCCTCAAAATGCTTTCCCACAACCCTGGGGGTGCAGCTACTAAAAATATTATTTATTTGTTTATAATAAAAAAAAATAATAATAAGCTACTTATTCAAGTAAAATACGAATAGATTACACTAGTCGGCAAGAAAAAAAGCCCCGACATAATTCCTTCAGATTCTTAAGTAAAATGACCTCCTGAATCCAAATATGACCTCCGTTTTCCCCCACCATGAACATGTTTCGGGGGATAGCCCCATACTTATTTCCACCCATTTTGGTTAATTTTAGGGCGATGAAAAGGAATATTTTAACCTTGATAATTCTTCTGAAGGTCTAGAGAGATGAAAAGTTCAAAAACATCAACATTTGGATCCAAGGTGAGGATATGGGGGAGGATTTTGTCCCTTGAATCGTGGAATAAATGAAGAAAAAAATGAGCTTTTATAAAAAATTGCAAGTTAGGCCTAAAAAGAAAATTGAATTATTTTTCCCTCAATCAAACATTATATAAAGGACAGGTGGGAAAAGCCCGCCCAAGGCACCCCCCTGGACCCCTTTGCTCGCCTTCGGCGCAAGTTTTAAATTTCCCGCTTTGACTCAACTTCCTTTTATCTTGGTCAATTAGCTCCATGATAAGCACAGAGACTTAAACAAATTTTAAAAAAATCGCACTTACCAGGGGGACGAGAGATAAAAGTTTAAGAAAGCAACCCTTCTATTCATTTCTATAGGCCTAATATAGAAAGCAGATGATGTTTTTAAATATAATTAGCCCTCGGGGCTTGGTGTAGGGGTTAGAGTGCTAACCTCATATACCGAAGGTCGCGGGTTCGGACCCCAGGCAGTCCGATGATTTTATTTAAAGCATTTGGATACCAAATGGCTTAAATAAGAATGCCTGGACCCTAATACATATATTTCCATAATAAGGATATCGTCAAAGTCTAAATGGCCTAAGTTGGCGAAAAGACAGTGTGAATGTGTGTGTGAGGGTGAATGAGAAAAAAGTGTGAGTGTTTAAGAAAAAAATATAATTAGAAATATTTTTCTAAGTTAGAATGTTCCCAGAGAGAATCAGAATTTATAAGAACTGTTGGGGGCCGAACCAAAAAAGAGACAGAGGGAGATTTCTATAAATTTAAATGATATTCAAATAATATAACATTGAGGGGGTTGTTATACTCGAGATATTAAAATAGAGAGAATCCCAGGAAAATGAAATTATTATTTGTGATATGAAATTATAAATTGAAAAAATTTGATTGTCATAACTCACCTAATGCAGAGAGAAGTGCGCTGAGATGGGGATGCTTGAGCGAGAAGGACGATGATGAAGGGAGAAGTCCACCTCTAGCAATAGACACCCCTGTAAAAGATAAAAATTATTATTTTTTCTTATTAAATATGATGCGTGTGTTTGGGTGTAGAAAGAGGGAGTTTACAAAAAAAATGAAAAACGATAATAATATTTTAATCAGAAAGGAAATCGAACACCCCTTGCCACCCACCCTCTGTTAACATTATTAAAAATAATAAAACGAAATGTTAATTTTATTTATATCATTGACGAGAGATAAAAGTTTAACAATTTATATTTTCAATTATTAGCTAAATTCTCTGCAATAGGGGTGGAGGGTGAGGAGGGAGAGAAAGCAATCAATTTCCCTAAATGTAAAAATTTTACAAAAAATTTTTAAATTTTATGGCAGAAAAAAAACAAAATAGAAATTTAATTCGTTATGAAAATGAAATATGCAAATATTCCATTAGTTTGGTTTTTTTAACCACGAGAGAGAGAGAGCAAGAGGTCCACGTAATGACTCGTGTCTCGTCTCGAATACAACTGACAGACAGACAGACAGGCAGCAAGCTAGCTAGCATGCTTAGATGCTTAGATAGATCGCATTGCTCTCTGAGCGCCTAAAAATTAAAATTATCAAATAAATTCTCTATTTATAAAAATTCTATTCACTTGCAAACTAACGGGGTTTTATTCCGTTGGGAATAAATTCGAAATTAAATAACTATTAAAAGACTTCTTTGAAATCAAATATTTCTAAGGGTTATTTTTTGTTTATTAGGGTTATATTCGAAAATAACTTTTTTTTGAGCTTTTTAAACGAAATCGATCGTATGGCCTATGTTGCAAATTAAAGGCGTTTGTGGGATCCCTATAAGTTGTCCAATTGAGTTGAAATTTTTATTTGTTGATTGGAACAGGATTAGGGGTTGGGAGTAGAAAATTTTAAACTTTCAGAAAAGTCCCATACCTATAGCTAAGAACCACCCTAATGCACACACACCCCTTATCACCCTCTGGTTTGATCATTAAAAAAAGGATAATTTTATAAATATATTTAACAAAAATAAAATGTTAACCCTTAATGA
The DNA here is from genome assembly GCA_023213315.1 of Euborellia annulipes. Lineage (NCBI taxonomy): Eukaryota > Metazoa > Arthropoda > Insecta > Dermaptera > Anisolabididae > Euborellia > Euborellia annulipes. The sequence goes on along the minus strand of JAKCPI010002406.1, from coordinate 10,337 downwards.
AAATGAAATCAGCAAATTATACAATAAATACCTTTTAATTGGAGTGACATGAGGGGTGCGTGTCCTTTTATTCTCACTAATAGAAGAGGTGATTTTTGCACAGAGATGGCTCCTTCCTCGAGATCAACTTCAATTCAACTAAAAGACTTGATTTGCTTTCCTTGCTTCCAATTGCGTATAATGATGAATAATGATGACGCACATGAATGTTTTTTTTTCTGAAACAAAGAAATATTTAGTAGTATTAATATTTATAATAATAAAAAGGTGGTCTATGATTAAAAATTCTCCTAATAATATCGTAATAAAAATAAAATGTAAACCCTTTATGAAAGTGAAATATGCAAATAATAAATACCTTTTAAGAGCCCCGAGATGTGTGTGTGTGTGTACGTTTTATTCTCACAAATGCCATCTTCGAGCAATAGTAGAGATGCGCTGTTTCTTTGATCATAAGGAAGACTCAGATGGATTTATTTTTACTAAAAGCTCCTTCTTCTGAAACAAAGAAATATTTATTTTTTTTATCTTCTTGTATTAGCATATTTTGAATATTCAATAAAGATTATTTTATTAAATAATTGTTTTATTTATCCCTTAATCCTTTTTCCAAATATTCTTTTTAACTACCCTTAAAAAGGATTCCTTATTAGTTAAATTCTATCCTATCTTTACTCTCGCACCTCAACCTCAACCTCAAAGTTTATCCCTTTTCAAGGGCGGATCCAGAGGTGTTTCTCGGGGGGGTAATCTGGTGTGACTCGTCGCACAGAACACTATTTTTTTTAATTTCGGTAATTAAAAAGGGCATTCTGTATTTGTTTGCCAGAATAAAAATACACATCAAATTTTTAAGTATTAATTTTCAAAATTTTACATTAAAAATAAATTTTTTTGCGAAAAAAGGTATTTTTTTCGAATCTCGGGGGGGGGGTAATTACCCCCCTTTACCCCCCCCCCCCCCCCCTTGTATCCGCCCTTGTCCCTTTTACGATTGTAAAAAAAGTAAAAAGATTTCTATAAATCGAGTAGCACCCCTCAAAATGCTTTCTCACAACCCTGGGGGTGCAGCTACTAAAAATATTATTTATTTGTTTACAGGTATAAAAAAAAAAAAATTAATAATAACAAACTACTTGTTCAAGTAAAATACGAATAGATTACACTAGTCGGCAAGAAAAAAAGCCCGGAGATAATTCCTTCAGATTCTTAAGTAAAATGACCTCCTGAATCCAAATATGACCTCCGTTTTCCCGCACCATGAACTTGTTTCGGGGGATAGCCCCATACTTATTTCCACCCATTTTGGTTAATTTTAGGGCGATGAAAAGGAATATTTTAACCTTGATAATTCTTCTGAAGGTCTAGAGAGATGAAAAGTTCAAAAACATCAACATTTGGATCCAAGGTGAGGATATGGGGGAGGATTTTGTCCCTTGAATCGTGGAATAAATGAAGAAAAAAATGAGCTTTTATAAAAAATTGCAAGTTAGGCCTAAAAAGAAAATTGAATTATTTTTCCCTCAATCAAACATTATATAAAGTACAGGTGGGAAAAGCCCGCCCAAGGCACCCCCCTGGACCCCTTTGCTCGCCTTCGGCGCAAGTTTTAAATTTCCCACTTTGACTCAACTTCCTTTTATTCTGGTCAATTAGCACCCTGATAAGCACAGACTTAAACAAATTTTAAAAAAATCGCACTTACCAGGGGGACGAGAGATAAAAGTTTAAGAAAGCAACCCTCCTATTCATTTCTATAGGCCTAATATAGAAAGCAGATGATGTTTTTAAATATAATTAGCCCTCGGGGCTTGGTGTAGAGGTTAGAGTGCTAACCTCATATACCGAAGGTCGCGGGTTCGGACCCCAGGCAGTCCGATGATTTTATTTAAAGCATTTGGATACCAAATGGCTTAAATAAGAATGCCTGGACCCTAATACACATATTTTCATAATAACGGATAACGTCAAAGACTTATATGGCCTAAGTTGCCGAAAAGACTGTGTGTATGTGTGTGTGAATGTGAATGTGAATGAGAAAAAAATGTGAGTGTTTAAAAAAAAAATATATAATTAGAAATATTTTTCTAAGTTAGAAATGTTCCCAGAGAGAATCAGAATTTATAAGAACTGTTGGGGGCCGAATCAAAAAAAGAGACAGAGGGAGATTTCTATAAATTTAAATGATGATCAAATAATATAACATGAGGGGGTTGTTATACTTTATATGAAATTATAAATTGAAAAAATTTAATTGTCATAACTCACCTAATACAGAGAGAAGTGCGCTGAGATGGGGATGCTTGGGCGAGAAGGAAGATGATGAAGGGAGAAGTCCACATCTAGCATTGGACAACCCTGTAAAAGATAAAAATTATTATTTTTTCTTATTAAATATGATGCGTGTTTTTGTGTGTAGAAAGAGGGAGTTTACAAAAAAATGAAAAACGATAATAATATTTTAATCAGAAAGGAAATCGAACACCCCTTGCCACCCACCCTCCGTTAACATTATTAAAAATAATAAAACGAAATGTTATTATTTATATCATTGACGAGAGATAAAAGTTTAAGAAATTATATTTTTAATTATTAGCTAAATTCTCTGCAATAGGGGTGGAGGGTGAAGAGGGAGAGAAAGCAATCAATTTCCTTAAATGTAAAGATTTTACAAAAAATTTTTTAAATAAAAATACTATTTTATTTATCAGAAGGGGTGATTACAGCCCTTATGATAAACTCACCCTTCCCCTTGGGTGCACGAATTCATTATATCTAAAAAATTGGACAATTTTATATACCCAAAGTAATATATTTTAAGACATAAAAAAAAAGAAAATAGAAATTTAATTCGTTATGAAAATGAAATATGAAAATATTCATGAGAGAGAGAGCAAGAGGTCCACGTAATGACTCGTGTCTCGTCTCGAATACAACTGACAGACAGACAGACAGGCAGCAAGCTAGCAGGCTTGCTTAGATGCTTAGATAGATCGCATTGCTCTCTGAGCGCCTAAAAATTAAAATTATCAAATAAATTCTCTATTTATAAAAATTCTATTCACTTGCAAACTAACGGGGTTTTATTCCGTTGGGAATAATTTCGAAATTAAATAACTATTAAAAGACTTCTTTGAAATCAAATATTTCTAAGCGTTATTTTTTGTTTATTAGGGTTATATTCGAAAATAACTTTTTTTAACGCTTTTTAAACGAAATCGATCGTATGGCCTATGTTGCAAATTAAAGGCGTTTGTGGGATCCCTATAAGTTGTCCAATTGAGTTGAAATTTTTATTTGTTGAGTGGAACAGGATTATGGGTTGGGAGTAGAATATTTTAAACTTTCAGAAAGCTAAGAACCACCCTAATGCACACACACCCCTTAGCACCCTCTGGTTTGATCATTAAAAAAAGGATAATTTTATAAATATATTTAACAAAAATAAAATGTTAACCCTTAATGAAAATGAAATCAGCAAATTATACAATAAATACCCTTTAATTGGAGTGACATGAGGGGTGTGTGTCCTTTTATTCTCACTAATAGAAGAGGTGATTCTTGCACAGAGATGGCTCCTTCCTCGAGATCAACTTCAAGTCAACTGAAAGACTTGATTTGCTTTCCTTGCTTCCAATTGCGTATAATGATGAATAATGATGACGCACATGGATGTTTTTTTTTCTGAAACAAAGAAATATTTAGCTATTATTTTTTATCCTATTCAATCATTAAATATTCAATAAAGATTATTTTATTAAATCCTTCTTTTATTTATCCCTTAATCCTTTCACAAATATTCTTTTTAATTCTAATCCTAATATTTATATTTGCAGAATAATTATTTGACTCATCTTATCAAAGGGGGGGCTGAGACGCCAATGCTCAAACGACAAGGAAGATGATGAAGGGAGAAGTCCACCTCTAACAATGACCACCTCTGTAAAAGATAAAAATTATTATTACTTTTTTTCTTACTAAATATGATTCGTGTGTTTGTGTGTGTGTGTTAACAAGGAGAAAGAGAATGAACAAAAAAATATAAAAATAAAATGTTAACCCTTTATGAAAGTGAAATATACAAATAATAAATACCTTTTAAGAGCGAGATGTGTGTGTGTGTGTGTGTGGGTGTGTGTGTGTGTGACGTTTTATTCTCACTAATACCATCCTCGAGCAATAGTAGAGATGCGCTGTTTCTTTGATCATAAGGAAGACTCAGATGGATTTTTTTTTATTAAAGGCTCCTTCTTCTGAAACAAAGAAATATTTATTTTTTTTATCTTCTTGTATTAGCATATTTTAAATATTCAATAAAGGTTATTTTATTAAATAATTGTTTTATTTGTCCCTTAATCCTTTTTCCAAATATTCTTTTTAACTACCCTTAAAAAGGATTCCTTATTAGTTAAATTCTATCCTATCATTACTTTCGCACCCCCCTATAGCCAAAAAATTTTATCCCTTTTACGATTGTAAATTTTTAAGTTAAGATAAAATTTTAGAGAAAGATTTCTATAAATCGACTAGCGCCCCTCAAAATGCTTTCTCACAACCCTGAGGGGGGGTACGGGCCCTTTAAGCTCAAATCTTAAAATTATATGAACGATAAAGTAACGATAACGCTGCAAGTATTTTCTAATATGAACTGAAAACGTGGCCAAATTGTGAAATTTTACTCCGGTCGAACGTTAGATTAAATATTAAATTTAAAAAGGCCATACACCCTTAAAATCATCCCTTGTTGAATAAATAGCATAGGAGGCGCACAGCACACAACTTTCTCTTACCTTCGGTAATCGAAAGTTGTGTACTGTGCTTGTCACACCAGATTTTTTGTGTCGACATATATTTAGTTCCCGACAGTACGGAACATTTGAATTCAGATGTAAAATTTATAAGTATGGGAAAATATTTATATTTTGTTACCATGGCAACCATTTCTCCTATCTTCCCTATGAAATACAAGAGTAAAGTGGTCTTCAGAAGATTTCAATCGCAAAATGAGAATATACATTTTAAAGAGCATCTAAAAAATAATTGATTTTTGAATTTAAAAAAAAATCGTTGGAGCAAATTTTGAGAAAATCGAAAAAAACTGAAAAAGTACATCAGTAAAGTACTAGTAATCTTTGGCCGATTTTGATTAAAAGCTTATTTTTCCGGTCCCGGGGGTGTTTAACTTAAATATAGAATTTCAACCTCGTAGCTCAATTCCTTCATGCTTAAAATTGAACACAGACACACACACCCACACACCCACCCACCCACCCACACACAGACAGACCATGTCGCGAAAACCACTTTTTTGGATTCAGGGGACCTCAAAACGTGAAGATCCATCAAAATCTCGACATCGAATTTTTGACATGAATCCAATACTTTCTCTCTATATATATATTACATATATACATAGGTAAGAGAAAGTAAAAAATAATTGTCAAATTGATGGGTAATTATAAACTGTTTACGAATATTATTTATTAAAAAATTTTTTCTGGAGGTGGTGGGTTAAAATAGCCACTGATTCAAATAAATTATATAAAATTCTTTATCATTTAATTTAAAGAACAGACAATTTCAAAATATCTAAATTTTTCTAATAAACTTCTCAATTGTTCATCCCTTTATCAATGAATAATTAAATATGTCAAGAGGGATGGAGGGGGCAAATTACTTTAATAGATACTCATCTTTTTTTCTATAAAATTTTCCATAAAAATCACTCAATTTTCTTTTTATTAATAATCCATTAGCTGAATGAATAGAGGTAAAAATTCTAATTTCAATTATTTATATTATTTTCACATTTGAAGCAAAGCAAAGTAAAATTTTCCGATACATAAATACCACGACAAATGAATAATCACAAAAAAATAGAAAAATTCCTAACGAGAAGTAATTAATATATTTTAAGAGAAAAAAAATTGAAAATAGAAATTTAATTTGATTCGTTATGAAAATGAGATATCAATTTTTTTTTTTTTAAATATTAATTACCTTAATAATAAGATGACCCAGTGGCGCAACCAGGATTTGCTCCTGGGGGGGGGGTTCCCGGGGGGGGGGGGGGCTGATCTCAAATATTTTCTGTGAAAAAAATTTTTTTTTTCGCAGAACCGAAGTTTTTTTGCCTTGCGGGGAAATTTTTTCCAGTCCGTAAAAATATTTTACCTTTTTTTTTAGAGACGCTAAATTTTTGCCGCCCCGTGGAACCAAATTTTTCTCCATGTGCCGCCCGCGGAATATTTCCTCTTTTGCGGAACCGAAATGATTATACTTTTTCTTTTCTATTTGTAATATATATATATTTTGATTTTTTTTATCTCCTGGGGGGGGGGGTTAAAACCCTAAAACACGCCCCCTGGTTGCGCCTATGAGATGACCAGACGGGGAGTAAATGAGTTTGGGGGATGAACGTTTTTTTGCACAAATACCAACACGGAGAGAGAGAGAGAGAGAGCAAGAGGTCCACGTAATGACTCGTGTCTCGTCTCGAATACAACTGACAGACAGACAGACAGGCAGTAAGCTAGCTAACAGGTTTAGATGCTTAGACAGATCGCATTGCTCTCTGAGCGCCTAAAAATTAAAATTATCAAATAAATTATCTATTTATAAAAATTCTATTCACTTGCAAACTAACGGGGTTTTATTCCGTTGGGAATAAATTCGAAATTAAATAACTATTTAAAGACTTGTTTGAAATCAAATATTTCTAAGGGTTATTTTTTGTTTATTAGGGTTATATTCGAAAATAACTTTTTTTGAGCTTTTTAAACGAAATCGATCGTATGGCCTATGTTGCAAATTAAAGGAGTTTGTGGGATCCCTATAAGTTGTCCAATTGAGTTGAAATTTTTATTTGTTGATTGGAACAGGATTAGGGGTTGGGAGTAGCAAATTTTAAACTTTCAGAAAAGTCCCATACCTATAGCTAAGAACCACCCTAATGCACACACACCCCTTATCACCCTCTGGTTTGATCATTAAAAAAAGGATAATTTTATAAATATATTTAAAAAAAAAATAAAAGGTTAACCCTTAATGAAAATGAAATCAGCAAATTATACAATAAATACCTTTTAATTGGAGTGAGATGAGGGGTGTGTGTCCTTTTATTCTCACTAATAGAAGAGGTGATTTTTGCACAGAGATGGCTCCTTCCTCGAGATCAACTTCCATTCAACTAAAAGACTTGATTTGCTTTCCTTGCTTCCAATTGCGTATAATGATGAATAATGATGACGCACATGAATGTTTTTTTTCTGAAACAAAGAAATATTTAGTAGTATTAATATTTATAATAATAAAAAGGTGGTCTATGATTACAAATTCTCCTAATAATATCGTAATAAAAATAAAATGTAAACCCTTTATGAAAGTGAAATATGCAAATAATAAATACCTTTTAAGAGCCCCGAGATGTGTGTGTGTGTGACGTTTTATTCTCACAAATGCCATCTTCGAGCAATAGTAGAGATGCGCTGTTTCTTTGATCATAAGGAAGACTCAGATGGATTTTTTTTTACTAAAAGCTCCTTCTTCTGAAACAAAGAAATAATTATTAATATTATTTTTTATCTTCTTGTATTAGCATATTTTGAATATTCAATAAAGATTATTTTATTAAATGATTGTTTTATTTATCCCTTAATCCTTTTTCCAAATATTCTTTTTAACTACCCTTAAAAAGGATTCCTTATTAGTTAAATTCTATCCTATCTTTACTCTCGCACCTCAACCTCAACCTCAAAGTTTATCCCTTTTCAAGGGCGGATCCAGAGGTGTTTCTCGGGGGGTAATCTGGTGTGACTCGTCGCACAGAACACTATTTTTTTTTAATTTCGGTAATTAAAAAAGGGCATTCTAATATTTGTTTGCCAGAATAAAAATAGCCCACATCAAATTTTTAAGTATTAATTTTCAAAATTTTACATTAAAAATAAATTTTTTTTGCGAAAAAAGGTATTTTTTTCGAATCTCGGGGGGGGGGTAATTACCCTTTTTACCCCCCTTGTATCCGCCCTTGTCCCTTTTACGATTGTAAAAAAAAGTAAAAAAGATTTCTATAAATCGAGTAGCACCCCTCAAAATGCTTTCTCACAACCCTGGGGGGTGCAGCTACTAAAAATATTATTTATTTGTTTACAGGTATAAAAAAAAAAAATTAATAATAACAAACTAACCCGAGATTTTCAAAAGAAAGAATGACCTTTCCCAGGAAAATGAAATTGATAAGATTTGATTGTCAGGACTTACCCAGTGCAAAGAAAGAGCCTCGAGGGGGCTGGAGAGACGCCGATGCTTAAACGACAAGGAAGATGATGAAGGGGGGAATTCCACCTCTCTTAATGACCACCTCTGTAAAAGGTAAAAAAATTATTATTACGTTTTTTCTTACTAAATATGATTCGTGTGTTTGTGTGTGTGTGTATTAACAAGGAGAAAGAGAATGAACAAAAAAATATAAAAATAAAATGTTAACCCTTATTATTATTATTATTATTATATGGACCTAAGGCACTTTGAACTGCGACCATTAGTTGATCTTTTGTTCTATCCTTTGTTGTCCAATATATGTCATTAGAATAAGACCCGTCCCTTTTACCAGGGCCAGTATATTCTTTGGAGAGTTTTAAATAATTTAAAAGAGTTAAGAGAAAATTAGTTGTGGTTGAACCAGAACAAAAACGATTTATTGATATATAAATGCAAAACAGCAACCGTAAACAATACAAAAACATATATAAACATATTTATATATTCTTTGATCACTGTATATGAAATACATAATAATATGCGAATTATGCGGTATTTTGACACACCCCCTTAATGAGCATATTTAAACTCAATTTCAAATACAGTGCCAATTTACAAAATATTAGCTTCATTTCATTTTCAGCAATTCATCACGATGTTTGAAAAATAAATCTTTGGGCAAAGCTTTAGTCATGATGTCTGCGATTTGTTCTTTTGAAGGTAAGTAAAAAAAACTTCTATTTCATGATTTTCATATTTTTCTCTAACAAAATGATGTCGGACGTCGATGTGCTTCGTTCTCTTGTGGTATTCTGGATTCTTAGTTAAACGAATCGCACTTTGATTGTCCACAAAAATTGGTGTCGTATCCAGTGTTGTTTCAAAAACGTCATGTAACATTGTTCGGAGCCAAATCGCTTCTTTTGTAGCGGCTGAGACTGCCATGAATTCCGCTTCAGTTGATGACAAAGCTACTGTTGTTTGGCGTTGACTATTCCAAGATATAGGTCCATTTGATAACTTGAAGATAAATCCTGTTGTCGAGCGCCTCGTGTCTAAATCTCCTGCGTAATCGGAATCAGAATAGCCAGCAATTTTAATTTGGCCAGTGTCTCGTTGATACATAATACCTAAGTGCTGTGTTCCTTTCAAGTATCTTATTATCTTCTTTACAGCGTTCCAGTGATTAATATCATATTTATTACAATATTTGCTAACTTGACTCACTGCAAAAGCTATATCTGGTCGACTTACTGTGGCGAGAAAAACTAAACTACCGACAGCTTCTCTGTAAGGTAAGTCAAGATTTTCTTTTTCAGTTGATGCCGCCGTCAGCTTTACATTTGGATCTGCTGGAAGAATGCTGTAATTTGCGTCAATTTGGTTAAAATTGTTAATAATTTTACTAATATACGTTGATTGACTTATGAATAACGTTCCTTTCTCTTTATCGTAGTCAATATGCATTCCGATAAAGTGTTCCAGCTTAGACACAGTCATTCCAAAAGTTTTATTTAATTTTTCAATCATTTCTTTACATGAATTTATATTTTCTCCTAAAACTAATCCGTCGTCAACATATAAAATTAGAAAAATCTTTTTACCATTTATTTCTCCTTTGTATAAACAGGTGTCGCCTTTGAATTGAATAAAATTTAATTCCTTCATGAACCCATCAAATTTTCGATTCCAGCATCTGGATGCCTGTTTCAGTCCATAAAGTGACTTATTGAGACGACAAACCTTCGTTTCATCAATATTGGTTCCTTCAGGAGGTTCCATGTAAATTTCTTCTTCAAGGTCCCCATTGAGAAATGCGGTTTTAACATCAAATTGTATAATTTCTAAATTCATTTGAACTGCAACAGATAGAAGAAATCTTATTGAGTCATACCTTGTTGTTGGAGAAAAAGTTTCTTTATAATCGATGCCTTCTTTTTGTGTAAAACCTTTTGCACAAAGTCTGGCTTTATATCTTGTAATTTCTCCAGAAGTGTTTCTTTTTTATTTTGAAAACCCATTTCGATCCTATTGTATTCTTATTTTCAGGTCGGGGTACAATAGTCCATGTATTG